>JADRCD010032365.1:0-11242 GCA_019843815.1 Montemys delectorum
GCTTTATTGCATTTAATATATATATATATATATATATATAATATATTATTTTATATATATATTAAATGCAATAAAGCTAGGGAATATTCCTCTTTGGGATAGACCTAACTAAGTTAATGATGCTGCTTACAAAAGGAAAATGGTCCAGAGTTTTCTTCCACTGAGATAGCAACTATACAGAAAAGTATATGCAAACATAATTCAAGATGGAAGTCACATTCTATCCCAAATAGAATTTGGGAGCACTAGCAATGTGATTCTGGCTGTTGTAAAATATGTCTATATAAAGAAATTGTGGAATCTTCCTCCAAAATTATAGAAAGTTGCCAAGGCCAGACATGGAGTCCCTTAGGGGCCATTGAATAATTGAAAGTGAAGTCTGGATTATTTGTATATTCCAAGAAATTGGAGATGATGGAGTAATAGGATATTGAAGAATCAGGCTACTTCCACTTTAGACATAAAATCCATCTTATACTAAAGACATTCCTATTTATACTTAACACTTCTGTCTCTCAATGATTGGGGTACACCCCACCTGTAACCTTAACTACAATGGTTCTGTATAGCCTGTTGGAAACTTTGTTTCAACAGAAATTGTTTTTAATCATCTTGTAATCCTACCTTTGTTTCCAAGGGTTATATGACCACCTCTGACTAACTTGTTATGAATACCTTGCAAACAGGAGGTTGTTTCAGGAGGTTCATAAGACTAATTTATGACATTGTGCTCCTGTAACGTTGCCTATTTTACTAATTATAATCCCCCATTTGGAAATCCTATACCCCTGATCTATCAAAGGCTTGCCTTCCTCACGTCCCATGCTAATCCCTCAAACTGTTCCTTATACGTAAGGCAGCACGTGTACATGAATAAAAATGCTTGATTGAATTAATTACTTTCTTTAATTAACTTAGCCATGATTGTTCAGGTTGGTAGTATTTCTTTCTACTTTCATATTTTAGATGAACAACATCTGCTGAAGAGAGTTGTAGACATGTAGAGGAAACAGCCAAAAAGAGAAAAATACAGGAAGAGTCTATGTTGGAGTGGAGATAGGTTATAGTCAGTAAAACTAAAAGGGAAGTTCCATCTAAGCCCTGTAGCACCTGACATAAAAGTATATGCTTTGGAGTTTTTTGTGCTGCATTTCAGTCCTGCTTTTGTGTGGGTTTAACTTCTCTGGAGTGACTGTTGGTCCTTGACTCAATAAGGTATAGAGAGCAGAAGCAGCAAGCACAGTTCAGTTAGCCAGGAGTATGCTAGAAGAACTTTTGAAACGTATGCAGTGAGACAACAGTACTTTATTGTTCTAGTTAAAGAATATATAATTATATAATGGCTTTTAGGATTATTGATAGAAAGGAGTTACTGGTCATAACATAAACTCTAATTATCATGTGGGCAGGAAGGGTTGACTGGTCCTAATACAGTACCTAATTATCTTTCTGGAGGGAAACCAGAGTGAGACTTGTGTACTGAGTTATGCAGCATTTTCAGAGAGCTCTTCACTAGGTCATTCCCTCAGATAATCTCAGGTTTTTGTGCTCAGATACACTCTACAGACAAGATCTGGCAGAGAAAAGGAAACTCTATCAAGAAAGGAAGTCCTCCATTTTGCACTGAGATCAGAGAACCATTGGGACATTGTGGACTGTGACCTTAATAGAACACTCTAACACTTTGTTACAGTATTTCCACACTATGCTCCATTTTCTCCATTTTGATGTATATTTGCTATGTGATTTGCTTTCTAATTTTATAATGGTTACAGTTAAGAGGTTTCCTTTTTTCTATGAAAATTCTTTTGACTTAATGAGATAGAAAAGGCTATGAGTACTTTCAAAGTTAGACTAAATAAATTCTGCATCATGTCTATGAGTCTACAGGAGCCAGAGTATGGAATGTGGTGGTTTGAATGAGAATGGCCCCCATAAGTTCATTTGTTTGAATACTTGGTCTCCAGTTGGTATAAATGTTTGGGAAAGATTATGCAGTCTAGTCTTGGAAAAGGTGTGTCACTGAAATTGGGATTAGAAGATATAAAAACTTCTGCTATTTCAATATAGCTTTCTGTTTATGCTTCTTAAGTATGTCTCAAGATGTAAGCTCTTACCTACATTTCAAGGACTATGGCTGCCTGCTTGTTGTCATGCAACCTACAATGATGGTCATGGTATAAATCTCTGAAACTGTAAACCTCAATATAATGTTTGTTTTCTGTAAGCTTCTGTACTTACAGTGCCTGTTACTATGATAGGAATGTAAGACATGTACATTTTTATTTTTAAACCAATTGAGTTTTGAAAAGTATCATGGCCTTGGTTAACATTACTGACTTTTGCTTATTTAGATAAGTGAAAAGGAAGATTAGTATCATTTATAACTAGTCCTAGGGCATCAAAATGGTTTCTGCAGAAGCAGTTAGAAAATCCAACACTAAAACTACCTTTTTGGGAAGGACTGCCGTGGAAATTTTCGGAATTATTCTACATGTTAGAGTTTATCCAAGGCCTGAAACATAGGGAGGAATCTAGGCATAGCTATGGTGTAAGGCCTAGTTATTTTCCACTGCCATGATTTATGTATGCTCTTGAAATGTGGTCCATCTGCTCCAGCCAGATTGGCCATTTCTTCCTAATTTCTTTTCTTAGACATTTGCTCTGCTTCTATTGGAATATAGATGTTATAGCAGCCATCCAATCCAAGATTTCTTCAACCAAGAAAACAGGAAGTAAAACCTATTGTTGAAAATTTGTGTAACAATGTTATGTCATTGTTTAACAACTATGGAAAGACCTCTGTCCTAGTCATGGTTACTGCTATGATAAAACACATTGACCAAAGCAACTTGAAAAGGAAAGGATTTATTATGCTTACATTTATATATCACTTTTCATCATTCAGTGCATTCAAGAAAGTAACTCCATCTTCTGAGATCTTCCTCGATTTCTTTCAAGTCTCTGAAGAAAGAAATCAAAGAAGATCTCAGAAAATGGAAAGATATCCCTTGCTCAGGAATTGGCAGGATTAATATAGTAAAAATGGCCCTCTTGCTGAAAGCAATCTACAGATTTAGTGCAATCCCCATCAAAATTCTTCGCAGAGTTAGAAAGGTCAATTTGCAAATTCATCTGGAACAAGAAAAAGCCTAGGATAGCGAAAATTGTTCTCAACAGTAAAAGAACTTCTGATGGAATCATCATCCCTGACATCAAGCTGTACTACAGAGCAATTGTGATAAAAACAAAACAAAACAAAACAAACAGAAACTGCATGGTATTGGTACAGTGGCAGGCAAGTACATCAATGAGATAGAATTGAAGATCCAGAAATGAACCTACATACCTATGAGTCACTTAATCTTTGATCATCCAGTGAAAAAAAGACAGCATTTTCAACAAATGGTGCTGGGTCAACTGAGTGCATGGTATGGGTCTTTAGCATGTAGAAGAGTGTAAATCAATACATTCTTATCTCCTGGTACAAAACTCAAGTCCAAGTGGATTAAGGATCTGCAAATAAAACCAGATACACTGAAACTAATAGAAAAGAAAGTGGGTAAGAGCCTCAAAACATGGGCACAGGGGAAATTTCCTAAACAGAACACCAATAGCTTGTGTTTTAAGATCAAGAATTAGAAAATGAGGCCTCATAAAATTGCAAAGCTTCTGTAAGGCAAAGGACACTGTCAATAGGACAAAATGGCAACCAACAGATTAGGAAAAGATCTTTACCAATCCTACATCTGATAGAGGGTAATATCCAATGTATACAAAAAACTCAAGAAGTTAGACTCCAGAGAACCAAGTAACCCTATTAAAAATAGGGAACAGAACTAAACAAAGAATTATAAAATGAGTAATACCGAATGGCTGAGAAGCACCTAAAGAAATGTTCAACATCCTTAGTCATCAGGGAAATGTAAATCAAAACAACCCTGAGATTCTACTTCACACCAGTCAGAAAGGCTAAGACCAAAAACACAGGTGACAGCAGATGCTGGCAGGGATGTGGAGAAAGAGGAACACTCCTCCATTGCTAGTGGGATTACAAGTGGTACAACCACTCCAGAAATCATTTTGGTGGCTCCTCAGAAAGTTGAACATAGTACTATCAGAGGACCCAGCAATACTACTTCTAGGTCTATACCCAGCCAGGGCTATACTACCACATGTAGTAAGGACACATGCTCCACCATGTTCATAGTAGCCTTATTTATAATAACCAGAAGCTGGAAACAATCCAGATGTCCCTCAACAGAGGAATGGATCAGAAAATGTGGTACATTTACACAATGAAATACTACTCAGCTATTAGAAACAATGAATTCATGAAATTCTTAGGCATACTGATTGAACTAGAAAAAATCATCCTGAGTGAGATAACTTAATCACAAAAGAACACATATGGGATACACTCATTGATAAGTGGATATTAGCTCAGAAGCTCTGAATTCTTAAGATACAATTCACAAATCACATGAAACTCAAGAAGGAAGAACAAAGTGTGGATATTTCAGTCTTTCATAGAAGGGAGAACAAAATATCCATGAAAGGAGTTACAAAGTGTGGAAAGAGACTGAAGGAATTACAATCCAGAGACTACCCTACCTGAGAATACCTGAGAATACATCCTATATACAGTCACCAAACTCAGACACTATTCTGGATGCCAACAAGTCCTTGCTGACACCTGTTATAGCTGTTTCCTGAGAAACTAAAACCAGTACCTGACAAATAAAGAAGTGGTAGCTCACAGTCAACCATTGGACTGAGCACAGTGTCACCAATGTAGGAAACAGAGAAAGTACCCATGGTGTTGAAGGGGTGTTCAGCCTCATAGGAGGAAAAACAATATGAACTAACCAATAATCCCAGAGCTCTCAGGGACAAAACCACGAACAAAAGAGTACACATGGTGGGACTCATGGCTCCAGTTGCACATATATCAAAGGATGGCCTTGTTGTTCATCAATGGGAAGAGAGGCCCTTGGTCCTATCAAGGATCAATGCACCAATGTAGGGAAATGTCAGGGCCAGGAAGCTGGAGTGGGTTCTTCTGTTAGCAGGGGGAAGGAGGAGGGGATAGGTGGCTTTTGAGAGTAAACCAGGAAAGGGGATAATGTTTGTAATGTAAATAAATAAAATATCTAATAAAAACAGAGAAAGTAACTCAAACAGCACAGGAACCTGGAGGCAGGTACTGATATAGAGGCTATGAAGGCATGCTACTTACTGGCATTTTCATCTCATGGTTGGCTCAGTATTAGTATATATGTATATATATTAATATTAATATATATGTATATATTGCACAGATATATATGTATATTCATAATGTGTGTATAAGTGATATATATATATATATATATATATATATATATATATATATATATATATATGGAACATGATTGCCTTGGTTCATCTTATGGAAGCATTTATTTCAAGTGAATTTCCATCCTTTCAGAAAACTAAATTTGGCTACGATGACATGAAAATTGCCACCATAGCACCAATACTAACATTTTAAATTTTTTTCCCAGCAAATAAATTAGTCCCTTAATTTTAAATTCAACTCAATCAACTCCTAATGCAATGAATTGTTTTATTTCTTGCTGGAGTATGATGTGAAACTCTAAATGCTAGCTAAAATTTCTCTGACATCATATAGTCTAGGCCTCCATTGACTATATTTCTCTCATCCTTCTTATCTTCCAAACTATCATCAGAGTGGCTTGTTACGATCAACAGAGTGGGCTATTAGATAGGACAGCCCAACAATATCTGGGCTGTCCTATCTAGAACTTGGTATTTCACATTTCTTCCATGTATTGATTTCAGATAGTTAGAACTAGATAGTTAACATTTTTACAAAAACAGTCACACTTCTTGACACCAATTTTCTCTATTAGAACTTGTATCATTTCTGGTAAAGTTATATGTAGCAAAAGCAAGAATGACATTATTTTGGTATTCCATAGGATTCAGTACAGCATAACAGGGAAGCAAGAGCATGAGATAGGAAGTCACATTTCATTAACAGTCATGCAGCAGAGATAAATACTTATAATCTGCAACCATTTTATAAACAGTTTCTGGTTAGATTGGGTCATTCAATTTCAATGTATCTAACATAGATAAATTTCTTATACACATGACCAGATATCTACTTTCATAGCAACTGAAATTCTCAGCAAGTAATCAATCAAAGTTAATTATACCATAAACTACTCATTTTATTTGAATATCATTGTAGTTTCATAGTCTATCTGTATTTTGATGTTGATTATTTTTTCAGGTAGTTTTTTTTTTTTAATTTAGGGGAGTTCTGAGATCAAGTACTGATACCCCAAATGCAAGTCTCATTGAATAAAGTAATTCAATCATACTAAAAAACGTGTCCATTTTGAACACTGTAAAACTGCCACTGAAAGAATCCAGATTAAAAATAAAATGAATTCAACCAAGAAATGAATACCAGATATGAAAATGTTAACAAAATACAACAAATACAGGAAAGCAAGATAACATAACTTAAATATTACTGATCCAATAAGAATGTCCTCTAATGGCAGTGAATCAAATTAATGTCAGAAAAATAATTTTAATGAATAAAATTATGTTAAGATCACAAACGAGAATTCAGATAAACATTTTTCCCTAGAAAATGCTAACAAAATAAATATAAATGGGAAAGGAAGTTGCAGGAACATCTTTGCCTTTGATCCAATAGTTTCGGTAAGTACAGTATTCTAGATTTACAGCTTTGATCTTTTGGAAATTTATACCATCATCCCCTCTTGAATTTTCAAGATTTGTTGAGATGAACAATTTTGTGTATACTTTTATGTATCACATTGTGTTTCTCCTCCTGTTGCTTTCAATGTACATTTTTACTCTCTATTTAGGGTTTAACTCTAATATGACATGGGGATATTCTTTCTAGTGAAAACTGTTTCCTATTACAAATCTCTCCTATATCAACATGCATCCCTTTCTGCAGTTGGGAAATTGTCTGCTCTAACTCAATTGGCAATATTTTCAAAGCCCTTAAAATTAAATTTGATCAAATTCTTTTGCCCCATGGCAATTTCAAATGTATGCTTATTTTCGTAGTTAAGCTAAAAGAGTACAACACATAGAAATCTAATAAGTAGATATACTTGTTTCCTGATTTATTATGAAAACTTTTGCATTTTTATTCCATTTAGCTTGATGTTTGGCTATATATTTGTTATATATACCATGCATCATGTTAGGGTATTATACCTCCATTCCTAGCCTTTTCATAATTTTAATCCTGAAGAAAACTTGGATTTACTGCATTTATCATAAAAATTCCAATGCAAATGTTAACAGAAATAGAATAGAATACAATCCTAGAATTCCAATGGCTATGAAAAGACAATAAATAATCAAAGTGATCCCAGAATAATAAAATTGACATGGTATTGCCATAAAAGAAATATGTAAATCAGTTCAATAGAACTAAGGAATAAAAAATGAATGTATGTGACTACATTCAATGGAATATTTTGACAATCAAGTAGAAATACATATTGAAGAAATCTACTATTTTCAGCAAATGGAAAAGTAATTAAAATGAATTTTAAGTTTGCTAATTTTATAGCTTCTTACTTCTTAAATCTTTTCAACTTGTGGGTTCCTGCTTTAATGCTCATCAAATACAAAAGTAAACTGCTCTAATGAGGATTGAGATGAGTATAGGAATATTTAAGAAACGAAGTTCTGTTGTAAGGGAGATGCCTAGAGAAAAAGTTAGAGAATGTCAACCAACACTCACAGTGCACAAAACTAATTAAGGCAATCTGATTGTCTGGTTGTAAGTTATTTAAAAGCAAAATATTAAATTTAATTTAAACACTTTTCTTGGTTAGATGGATCAAAGTACTTCTAAAAAGTCACAGATTATTGATGATAAGTCTCATCACCAAGAATAGGCTGTCTCCTTACCCTTTATTGTTAGGAAGCATTGGAGGATTCCCAAATCAATATAACATGCACTGTAAAAGCCTGTATTCTACTATATTGAAAAATGTAAAAGAAATTGCTGAATTTTTAGATGGATATGACGTACCAAAAATAAATTAAAGAAGTCAGAAATTTAAACAGATCCATAATAAGCACTGTGATTGAAATAGTAATAAAAGATTTCTCAAGTAAAAAAAAGTTCAAGCCTACATGGATTTACTGATGAAATTTATCAGACTTTTAAAGAACAAGGAGCAATACTTTCAAACTATTGCATAAAATAAAAATAGAAGGATCATGACCAAACTGTTTGATGAAGGTAATGCAACTTGAATATAAAAACTTGCTTGAGATACCAAAAAGAAGTTTGCAAAACAATTTCCTGGATGAATGAAGATGAAAGGTTCAAAAGAAAATGTTCTTAAAAAGAATTCAAAACCGTATCCAAACAGTCAGTGATGTAAGGATGATATTACATATATATATATATATATATATATATATATATGTGTGTGTGTGTGTTAAATATATTATATAAAAGGAGAGAAATTACTAAACATTTCAAAAATATGAAAAAGAAATTTGACAAAATTTAATATCACTTCATGATAAAAACTCTGAAGTTTAAAATAACCTCGACATACACCAAAAATTATGCTTATGTATTATAAATTTTAAACTATATATATATAAATATATATATTATATAAACCATATATGTATTTAAATCAGGTATATATTGAACATAGTATATATTATATATCTGATTCTAAAGAAATGATCCCAGAAAATGAGTACCCAGAAAAATTCTTGGGTACTCAAACCAACACAAATTCACAACCAAATTCTTTTCTTTTTTCTTTTTTTCACTTTTTTATTAGATTTTTGTTTATTTACACTTGAAATGTTATCCATTTTCCTGGTTTCCTCTCAGAAAACTCCCTATATCATTCCCCCACCACGTGCTCACCATCCCACCCAATCCTGCTTCCTTTCCCTGGTATTCCCCTACAATGGGGAATAGAGCCTTCACAGAACCAAGGGCCTCTCCTCCCATTGATGATCAACTAGACCAACCTCTGCTGTATATACAACTGGGGTCAGGAGTCCCACCATGTGTACTCTTTGGTTGGTGTTTTAGTCCCTGGGAGCTCTGGGAGTACTGGTTGGTTCATATTGGTTTTCCTCCTATATAGCTGCATGCTACTTCACTATTTTCTCCTTCAGTCCTTTCTCTAGCTCCTCCTTTGAGAACCTTGTGCTCCGTTCAATGGTTGGCTGTGAGCATCCACTTCTGTATTTGTCAGACACTGGAAGAGCCTCTAAGGTGACAGCTATATAAGGCTCCTGTCAGCAAGCACTTGTTGGCATCCATAATAGTGTCTGGGTTTAGTAAATGTATATGGGATAGATCCCCAGGTGGGGCAGTCTCAGTATAGCCTTTCCTTCAGCCTCTGCTCCACACCTTGTCTCTGTATATCCTCCCATGGGTATTTTGTTCCCCATTCTATGAAGCGAGAACAATTTGTTCTCCCTTCTTCTTGAGTTTCATGTGGCTTATTAATTGTATCTTGGGTATTCCAAGCTTCTGAGCTAATATCAATGAATGTACGCCATGTGTGTTCTTTTGTGATTGGATTACCTCACTCAGGATGATATTTTCTAGACACATTCATTTGCCTGTGAATCTCATTAATTCATTATTTTTAATAGCTGAGTAGTTTTCCATTGTGTAAATGTACCATATTTTCTGTATCCGTTCCTCTGTTGAGGGACATCTGGGTTCTTTCCAGATTGTGGCTATTATAAATAAGATTTCTATGAACATAGAGGAGCATGTGTTCTTACTAAATGTTGGAGTATCTTCTGGATATAAGCCCAGGAGTGGTATAGCATTCTATTATTTTTATTTTTTGAGATCCATAAAGTAAATCTTTTGTCCTCCATTACGACCCATAAAGAGTCTGCCATGATCTTTCAACATCCTGATTTTACATAGACATGTTCTGCTAAAATGATACTCATACACGTAAGAATACAATACTTGATTTTAAGAAAGATTGTTGATGTTTTTTGGAAGTTGTCAGAAATCACATTTAATTAAAGAAACATTAATTTCTAAAACAAATTCAAAAGAAATGTATACAATTAAAAACAAACACTAACAAGTAATGCACAAATTCCCATTACAACTCAGTGCTCCTGATTCTACCAAGTAGAATGAGAACATTTACAAAAGCACCTCAGGAGGATTGACATTCCAACAATGTTCACTAATTCAAAAATTGGAGTCAGTCCCAATGCCATCAAGTGATGCTCTCAGAAATACAGTGGTCTAAGCCTATATTTTTTAAACTTACTTTTTAGTAAGGGTTCTCAAATGCCTCAACCCCCTTCTAGCCCAATGTCCAAAAGTAGGGAAGAAAAGACAGTAGGTAGGGAATATGAGTCTGTTTAGAAGAGTGTCTTTGGGTGATTTTAATCTGTTTGTGAGGATACCTGCAGGCCAGTCCAGCAATATCAGGATAGCAAACATGAATCAGCAGCAGTTATACAAACTACCAGACTTCTACCAAATTGGCAGGAATCAGCAAAAATCACCAGGACCAACTAGATGAAGACTTGAGACCAATGAAGCATTGCAAAGCTAGCTATGCAAGCATGCCATCATTGTCCATTGAGTACTATTTATACTTTCTCCAAACATCACATGTCCTCTCCTGGGTCTTGCCATAGCAAAGCACCTCATGAAGACATGAAGCAGCCTCAACATGGGAGTCTGTATCAGCAAAACACCATATGAGTCTGGATCACCTGACATATCCATAAACTTCCACTTCAGAGCTGGGAACACGTGTATAATAGAAGATTACCTACCAGTGTAAAGTGACATGTTCATAATGTATGCAACAGTACACATGATCCCCCAATTCCTGGGAAACAATGCTACAGGAAGGTAACTAGGTAGAAAATATTATATAAAATTTCTGTTATGTGAAATTTCCAGAATGACTATACTGCTGTAACAAATGAATATCTCTACTTGTATAGGGTTTTTTACATTTTAGATGACAATGAAGTATTTAAGCATGAGTTGTTAGGGTGGATACATAACTGAACTAACAGTTGCTCTGTATTTTCTGTTAATCAACAAGATATATATATTGTCTTCTTTTGCAAAAGAGATTAAATATCATACATTTAATTAATACAGTAAACTCAGAAAACAAATAAAAAACATTTTTTT
>JADRCD010032380.1:0-11602 GCA_019843815.1 Montemys delectorum
AATTTTCCTTATGAATATCGATGCAAAATTACTCAATAAAATTCTTGCAAACACATCAAAACAATCCAAGAACACATCAAAATGATCATCCGTTATGATCAAGTAGGCTTCATCCCAGGGATGCAGGGATGGTTCAATATTCTGGAATCCATTAACGTAATTCACTATATAAACAAACTCAAAGAAAAAAAAACCATATGATCATCTCATTAGATGCTGAGAAAGCATTTGACAAAATCCAACATCCCTTCATGATAAAAGTCTTGGAAAGATCAGGAATTCAAGGCCCATACTTAAACATAGTAAAAGCAATATACAGGAAACCAGTAGCCAACATCAAACTAAATGGAGAGAATCTTGAAGTAATCCCACTAAAATCAGGGACTAGACAAGGCTGCCCACTCTTTCCCTACCTATTCAATATTGTACTTGAAGTCCTAGCCAGAGCAATTAGACAACAAAAGGAGATCAAAGGGATACAAATTGGAAAGGAAGAAGTCAAACTATCATTATTTGCTGATGATATGATAATATATTTAAGTGACCCCAAAAATTCCACCAGAGAGCTCCTAAACCTGATAAACAACTTCAGCAAAGTAGCTGGACATAAAATTAACTCAAGCAAATCATTGGCCTACCTCTACACAAAGGATAAACAGGCAGAGAAAGAAATTAGTCAAACAACACCCTTCACAATAGTCACAAATAATATAAAACACCTTGGTGTGACTCTAACTAAGCAAGTAAAAGATACATTTGACAAGAACTTCAAGTCTCTGAAGAAGGAAATTGAAGAAGATCTCAGAAGAAGAAAAGATCTCCCACGCTCATGGATTGGCAGGATTAATATAGTAAAAATGGCCATCTTACTGAAGGCAATCTACAGATTCAATGCAATCCCCATCAAAATTCCAACTCAATTCTTCACAGACTTAGAAAGAGCAATTTGCAAATTCATCTGGAATAACAAAACACCTAGAATAGTGAAAACTATTCTCAACAATAAAAGAACCTCTGGTGGAATCACCATTGCTGACCTTAAGCTGTACTACAGAGCAATTGTGATAAAAACTGGTATTGGTACAGTAAAAGGCAGGTAGATCAATGGAATAGAATGGAAGACCCAGAAATGAACCCACACACCTATGGTCACTTGATCTCTGACAAAGGAGCTAAAACCATCCAGTGGAAAAAAGACAGCATTTTCAAGAAATGGTGCTGGCTCAACTGTTGGTCAGCATGTAGAAGAATGCAAATTGATCCATTCCTATCTCCTTGTACAAAGCTCAAGTCCAAGTGGATCAGGGACCTCCACATAAAACCAGATACACTGAAACTAACAGAAAAGAAATTGGGGAAGAGCCTCGAGCACATGGGCACAGGGGAAAATTTCCTGAACAGAACACTAAGAGCTTATGCTCTAAGATCAAGAATTGACAAATGGGACCTCATAAAATTACAAAGCTTCTGTAAGGCAAAAGACACTGTCAGTAGGACAAAACAACAACCAACAAATTGGGAAAAGATCTTTACCAACCCTATATCTGATAGAGGGCTAATATCCAATATATACAAAGAACTCAAGAAGGAGGCTCCAGACAACCAAATAACCCTATTAAAAATGGGGTACAGAGCTAAACAAAGAATTCTCAAGTGAGGAATACTGAATGGATGAGAAGCACCTAAAGAAATGTTCAACATCCTTAGTCATCAGAGAAATGCAAATTGAAGCAACCCTGAGATTCCTCCTGACACCAGTCAGAATGGCTAGGATAAAAAACTCAGGTGACAGCAGATGCTGGAGAGGTTGTGGAGAAAGAGGAACACTACTTCATTGCTGGTGGGATTGCAAGCTGGTACAATCACTCTGGAAATCAGTTTGGCGATTCCTCTGGAAATTGGAGATAGTTCTACTGGAGGACCCAGCTATAGTACTCCTGGGCATATACCCAGAAGATGCTCCAACATGTAATAAGGACACATGCTCTACTATGTTCATAGCAGCCTTATTTATAATAGCGAGAAACTGGAAACAACCCAGATGTCCCTCAACAGAGGAATGGATACAGAAACTGTGGTATATCTACACAATGGAGTACTATTCAGCTATTAAAAACAATGAATTTATGAAATTCTTATGGATTTGGAGAATATCATCCTGAGTGAGGTAACCCAATCGCAAAAGACACATGGTATGCATTCTCTGATAAGTGAATATTAGCCCAGATGATCGGAATACACAAAGTACAATCCACAAACCACAAGAAACTCAAGAAGAAGGAAGACCAAAGTGAGAATACTTCATTCCTTATTAAAAGTGGGAACAAAATACCCATAGAAGCAGTTGCAGAGACAAACTATGGAGCAGAGACTTAAGGAATGACAATCTAGAGACTGTGCCACCTGGGAATCCTTCCCATATTCAATCATCAAATCCAGACACTCTTGTGGATGCCAGCAATTGCTGGCTGATAGGAGCCTCAGATAGCTATCTCCTGAGAGGCTCTGACAGTACCCACCTAATACAGAAGTAGAGGCTCACAGCCATCCATTGTACTGAGTACAGGGTCTCCAACAAAGGAGCTAGAGAAAGGAGCTGAAGGGTTTGCAGCCCCTTAGGATGAACAACAATATGAACTAACTAGTACCCTCAGAGCTCCCAGGGACTAAACCTCCAACCAAAGAGTACACATGGTGGGACTAATGGCTCCAGCAGCATATATAGCATAGGATGGCCAAATCAGTCATCAATGGGAGGAGAGGCCCTTGGCCCTGTGAAGGTTCTATGCCCCAGTGTAGGGGAATGTCAGGGCCAGGAAGTGGGAGAAGGTGGGTTGGTGAGCACGGGGAGAGGGGAGGGAGCAGGGGTTTTGTTTTGTTTTTGTTTTTGTTTTTTTATTTTTATTTTATTTTCCTTTTTCTTTTTTTTTTCAGAGGGGAAACTGGGAAAGGAGATATCATATAACATGTAAATAAAGAAAATATCTAATAAAAAACTTGTCTGCTACTCCATCATTCTACAATGCAATTGTCCTTTTCCAGAATCTTCCCAGGACTTGTTATTCACCAAGATTCCCTCTGCTCAAATTAGTATCTTGATGAACAAGTAGCCAGAATACTTGCAGAATAGAGAGCTTAAGAATTCAATATCCTGAGCTTTTTCCCATTTGTTTCTAATTTGTTTGAGTAAGTTTACAGGTGGTGCCTTCTTACTTGCATGAATACATCATCAGTCATGCTTGATGCTGGACAGGCAGTAATATCCATGTGCATAAAGGAGATGCAGAGTCACCACATTGACAAATTGGAGTCAACTGCTGCTTGTAAGATGGAGTTACAGTGCAAGAGCCAATATTTCAGATACCTTAAAGTGGGGCAGTAATGACAAAGGAAATAGTCAGTCTTCATACTGGGTTTCTGGGGAAAGGGCTAAATCCCAAAGCTCATGGACACCTGGAAATTGTGGGTCCTCATCAGATAGCCTCAGGGCAGATTATGCCTCCTTAGATTGACCCTAAGAGAAGATGTGTTTAATGGCTGCTTGCAATGATACACTCTGCCTTTTGTTCCTGTTAAGAGTTGGTGATGTGCTAGCATACAGACAAAGAGTTTCCATACTCTCAGTGTTACCTCCAGCTCTCTCTGCCCCGTCATAAGAATGACCACATCTTGCTGCCTTTATTGGGGGTTAAATTTAGGTTTCTGATGTGAGCAAGGTCAAGACTCAATAAATGGTATCGTAAGCCAAATGACAATTCCTCTTAAAGTTGTCAGATTCAGATGTTTTCTTTCAGCAAAAGAAGATTACTGGCACAGAGGTGAAGTAGAAGCAAGGGTCAGGAGGCATCTTGGGGCTTTACTGCTGTGAACAGACACCATGACCAAGGCAATTCTTATAAGGACAACATTTAATTGGTGCTAGCTAACTGGCTGTGAGGTTCAGTCCATTATCATCATGGCAGGAAGCATGGCAGCATCCAGTCAGTCATGGTGATGGAGGAGCTGGGAGTTCTACATCTTATTCTGAAGACAAAGAGGAAAAGACTGGTATCCTCAGGCAGTTATGATGAAGCTCTCAAAGCCCATACCCACAGTGACACACTTCCTCCAACAAGGCCATACCTCCAAATAGTGCCATTCCTTGGGCCAAGAATATTCAAACCACCACAGGATTCAAAGATCTGAGCTGAGTGAATAACTAGGATCAGAGTCCAGGGGTGACTATTGATAGTGGTTCAGGGTTCAGAACTGAGTTTACTTCAAGATTATTATGAGTAGGGTGAAAGAATGAGACTGTGACCAAATGTTAACTCAGTGTGTAACATGATTCAAGGCTCTATGGTATTAATATGTTTAGTCAAATCTTCCATCTGGCAAACCTCTATCGGGGGTCTAGGAGAAGGTCAACTATCAAATTAAATTAGACAGGATGTGTTTTTGGTTGTATGATGATACATTGTGGCAACCAAGTTTTAGCATGGACATGTGTTTTGATTATAGCTATTTTGTCTGGGCCTAAACTGATCATAGACTGCTACTGAGAAGACATTGTTGTGGTGGCTACAGAATAATCTTAAGCCTGTCATCATGGCAACGAAGTAAGGCCATTTTGACAGCTAGGTTTATAGTAATAATAGCAGGACTGTTAACATACTCTCATAGTAGATGAATGGAAGGCAGACTCATAAGACCATCATCAAAAATTCCAGCAATTATTTTCTCCTGATTCCCAGCTGCATGTGGTTTGGGTTAAGTGGTGATAGAGTATGTTGGAAGGAGGTAGAAGTCTAACTAAAGGCAAGACACTATCAATGCAGTATTCCTAAGATTTTCACCAATGCTGGGATGAGACATTTTGATGATACAGCTGGTTTGAATCACTCATGATCCTAGAAGCATCCTCTACTCATGATCCTATAAGTAAGCCTGATAAACATGTTGGTTTAACAAACTGGCTGGAATAAAATCATATCTATGGTCCTTCAGTGCCCTCTCTATCTAGGGATAGACATCTATTCCATGTCCCCAAATGTCATTCAACAGCATGTCACCAAGGAGGGGCCTATTGAACCATGCTTGCCACAAAGATGGAAGGGGCACAGGGGGGAGATGACTGAGCATTCACTGGGACCTACTATTTTCCAGACTCAGTGATAGATGCTATTGCATGGACTAGAAGGCATTTGTCCTTAAGATAAGGACTATGGCTTCTCTTTCTACTAGGAAGGAAATGGGTGCTACAGGTATAGTTTGGGCTGGCTCAGGGAGTCAAAAGTGTGGTCAGTAGTTTGTTCATTTCCCCCACACCACTCTACTTCTAGAACCAGCAAGCAGTTTACAAGACTTAAGAGACTAGGATTGAGACTAGATTCCCTGTGGCAGGTCCCTCAAGGTCATGTTTCCCTTGCTAGACTCTGGGCCCTGGGGCTAATTCCAGTCTTCCATTTACTGGGCAGTCCTATTTTATTTCATTTTCATTATTTTTTTTTAATATTTAAATCATTAGGGAGTGACATTCTTAAAGCAATGTAAAGAAATGAGACCCAGTCTGTGAATTTCACACAATGTTATACATGTAAGCTCTTGCCTTACCTTGATTTCCAGTTGATGAGCTAAAATACCCTGACAAAAACAGTGTTTGGGAGAAAAGATTTATTATTCTCACAAACCAAGTTATAGCCCATCATTTTGGAGAAGTGGAGATGCCAGAAACTGCAAGGAATTGGTCACATAACATTTATTGTCAGCAACAGAGAACTGTGGATTAATACATGCATGCCAGGGATCATCTTACTTTGTCTCTCCTATTCAATTATTCCAGGGCCCAGCCCATGATAAGATGCTGGTACATTTAGGGAGGGTCTTCCTACATCAGTTAACACAAATGAGAAAATCCCTCACATGCATGTCCACAGGTAACTTAATCTAGACCACCCTTCCTTCAATTTCATTCCCAGGATTTGACATGTCGACAGTCCCAACTTTCACACCAATTACAATTACTCCTCGTCCCTCTTGCTACATGTGCTGTAACTACTCTCATGAATATTCTATATTTATAACTCTACCTTTTTGTTAGAGATTTGCTTTAAGTTGAAAGAGTGGTGTGTGTGTGTGTGTGTGTGTGTGTGTGTGTGTGTGTGTGTGTGTGTCCAAGTGCTGATGGGATGAATCCAGAGGAGGACATGGATCTCATTGAGTGGAAGCCACAGGCAGTTGTCACTTGCTGGGCATGCATGTTAAACAAAACCTAGGTCCTCTACAAGAATAAAGAGTTTGTAACAAGGGAGCCATGTCTCCAGCTTAGACATCCAACCTACCTTCACATGCCCATGCTCTACTTCTATCTTCTTTTTAGTTCAAATTTTTGAGCCAGACATGTGTATCAAGTTGGTTATCATGAGTGAGCAGGGGAGGGGGGGTTCTAAATAAGTAGATTTCAAGCAGGCAGTGGTTGGCTATTGTGTCAAAGCAGAGGAGTATCTGAGTAAGATTCATTGTTGAAAAACTATTTCTTTAGCATGTCTAAATGCTCTAAAATGGGAACATAGGAACTTACCAGTGCAACTGGCACTTTTAGTGGATGAAAGGAAGAACTAAGGCCTGTGCTTTTTCTCATTTTTGGTGCAACTCAATGTGGCTTTAAAATAAAATTTCCAACAGAATGTGGAAAATAGAATTTCTTGATTGTGGTAACCTACACATCTAGCAAACCACAGTAACATCATTTGAAAGGGATTTTTTTTTTTTACCCCATTTATGAGGTATAGGAGAAGGAGAAGAAAATAAGTAATAGGAATAATGCCAGAGAGGGGAAAGAACAAGTGTGTATGCTTTTTAAAAGACAATCTAATGGTGTCTGTTGAACAATCCCTCCAAGCTCATATTTAGAACACTGAAAGGACTGCTCCAAGGACCCACAAGGAAGGATAAAGGTAGGATAAAGACACCATCTCTCCTGGCACAGCTCTGACATGAGGAAGGGAGAGCATCATTGCCAAGGAACAATAAGTGAATGTTTGAACAGCTCATCAATGGAGCAGCCATAAGCAGCCTCAGGAGGACATGGCAATGGGCAGTTTCAAGGAGTATTGTGGGACTCTTTGGAGGTCTGACTCTACACCTGTTCTCCTGAGACATAAAGAGGGGAGGAGCTACTCTGGATCTCAAAATACTCATTGTTAAAATGCTTGAGCTTAATGTTCTCAGTCTGAATGTTTTGGTGGGGGGATGTTGGTTTGCTGTTTTGTTCATTTGCTTGTTGTTTTGAGACAGGGTTTCACTATGTATCTCTAGCTGTCCTGGAACCCACTATGTAGAACATGCTGACCTCCAAGTCACAGAAATCCCCCTGCCTCTGCCTCCTGAAAAGGGACTGCAGATAGCTCCAGAAAAGGTGCAAACTCAGGATCCATATAATTATTTAGGATTTACACTCACAGATCAAGCTATTATTCCCCAAAAGATAGTTATTTGTAGAGACAGATTAAAAACGTTAAATGATTTTCAAAAATTATTAGGTGATATCAATTGGCTTCATCCCTATCTAAAGCTTACTACGGGAGAATTGAAACCTTTATTTGATGTTCTCAGAGGTAATTCTGATCCAAATTCTCCTAGATTTTTAACTAGAGAAGGAATGTCAGCTTTACTGCAGGTAGAAAGAGCTATTGAAAATCAATTTGTTACTTATATAGATTATTCTTTACCCCTGCATTTGTTAATTTTCAACACAACTCATGTTCCTACAGTGTTGTTATGGCAAAAAGCACCTCTCATGTAGATACATTCAAGGGTATCTCCTAAATGTAATATCTTGCCATATTATCAGGCAGTAGCTCACATGTTCATGCTTGGCAGAAAGCAAGCACTGACTTATTTTGGCAAGGATGTTATCATTCAGCCTTTTCCTTTAGATCAAGATTCCTGGTTAAAACAGCATAGCACAGATTGGTTGCTTGCTCAGATAGGATTTCAGGGAATTATAGATAATCATTATCCTCAGGATAAACTGATAAAATTCTTAAATGTGCATGAAATGATATTTCCTAACATGACTTCTTTACAGCCTTTGAGTAATGCCCTTGTGATATTTACTGACTCCTCTAGAGGATGAGCTGGGTATCTTATGAATAATTAACAGGTAGTCATAGAAACTCCTGGTCTCTCAGCTCAGTTAGCTGAATTAACAGCAGTATTAAATGTGTTTCAGGCTGTGACTGATGCTTTCAATCTTTTCACCGATAGCCTGTATGCGGCATAGTCAGTTCCTTTGTTAGAAACATGTGGTACATTTCATTTTAATACTACAGCAGGATCCTTATTTTTACAATTTCAAAATGTCATTCTTGCACGAAAAAAATCAGTTTTATATTGGTCATATACGAGCTCATTCTGGTCTTCCTGGACCATTGGCTGCAGGTAATAATTGTATTGACAGAGCTCTTGTAGGAGAAGTCTTAGTTTCAGATCCTGTTGCACTAGCTAAACGGGATCATAATAAATTCCATCTTTCTAGCCATACTTTAGGACTTAAACATAAAATTTCCAAAGAGCAAGCAAGAATGATTATAAAACAATGCCCTAATTGCATTATTCTATCTTCAGTTCTGCATTTAGGGGTAAATCCAAGAGGCCTTATGCCCAATCATATTTGGCAGATGGACATAACTCATTATGCAGAATTTGGAAAGCTTAAATATATACATGCCTGTATTGATACTTGTTCAGGATTTATATTTGCTTCCCTGCATACAGGAGAAGCCTCTAGAAATGTAATTGATTATTGTTTACAAGCCTTTAATGTTATAGGCTTACCTAAAGTCATTAAAATGGAAAATGTGCCAGCTTATTCTGGCAAAAATTTTATGTCATTTTGTAAAGATTTAGGCATCAAACATAAAACTGGAATTCCCTATAACCCAATAGGACAAGGGATTGTTGAACGTGCACACCACACTCTTAAAAATTGGCTTTTGAAAACTAAAGGAGGGAATTTGCATCCTCCTAGATCTTCAAAAGCACACCTTGCTTTTGTGTTATTTGTTTTGAACTTCCTTCAGACTGATATTAAAAGTCAGTCCGCTGCAGACCAACACTGGTATCTTAACACTTCAAGTTCGTATGCCATGGTAAGATGCAGAGATCCACTCAACAATACCTGGCTTGGCCCAGATCCTGTTTTGGTTTGAGGCAGAGGGTCTGTGTGTATTTTTTCTCAGAAAGAGGATGGAGTACATTGGCTTCCTGTGAGATTAATATGCCAAGAGGACTCAGATCCACAGCCTTCTTAGTAAATGTGCTTAAATGTACTGCTGAAAAGTCTGAAAAGTCTTTTTTTCTTTTTTTCTTTTGTTTTTGAGCTGACAGCATTTTCTGTCACTCTGGAAATGCCTGCTTAAGTCAAATTCACTTGCTCATGCCTGGAGCAAAACTTTGGTTACTCCTACAGCATTTAGCC
Source organism: Montemys delectorum (assembly GCA_019843815.1). Taxonomy (NCBI): domain Eukaryota; kingdom Metazoa; phylum Chordata; class Mammalia; order Rodentia; family Muridae; genus Montemys; species Montemys delectorum. The sequence goes on from JADRCD010032380.1 coordinate 9,461, forward strand.
CTTTCAGGCTGGTGCAATCCCGGAGTTGCTAGTCTGAAGTTACTAATCTGCAATGGAATTGAGGCCTGTTCTCAGCAAAGGTTCCGAGAGTCGGAGCTGGTATTTTACAACTCAATCAGGTGCCTACACTCATCTCCAGCACACTGATGTGCAGCTTTACGAGGACTCCAGATAAGATGTCTTCCAGAGAGACTGTGATAGCTTGTGGATATTGCAGGAGGTAAAGGCATGTCTTAACATTACATACATGAGAATGAAGTGCATTTTGAGAACCTGTGTTCAGAAAGTTAGGTCTCTGGCAAAGAAATCAACCTAAGACAGAGGCACGTGCTTAGTGGCTGTGTTTTGAAAAAACACAAAATGAGCCCAGTTTGTAGAATTCAAACTAGATGCACATGATTCTCTAGGCCAGGTAAGATATTTTTCCAGTAGATATTATACTGCAGGTGAGATTCACCAAGGCACTGTGAAAATTCCCGTACAGGAATTGCAGGGGAGTCCCTGGGCTGCAGGCAGGATCCTCTCAGCTTCCGAGTGACAGAGCTGGATCAGTGACCATTTCTGCCCCTTCCCTGCTAGTGGAGGGCCTGCCTCCAGGGCATGCTTCAGCCCAGAGACTCAGGAGAGATCCACCATTTTCTCTCTGGTGACTTTCTAAGGCGGGACCAGCTGGGAAGCACAGGCCTCAGGAGTCGAAGGGGAGTTGCAGGGCAGCAGGGACAGGACAAGCTCTAGTCAGAGACACCAAGAACATCTAACACCAGAGATCAACAGATGGCAAAGGCAAATGCAAGAATTCTACCAATAGAAACCAAGACTGCTTGGCTTCATCAGAACCTAGTACTCCCACCTCAGCAAGCCCTGGATATACCAAAACACCAGAAAAGCAAGATTTGGAACTAAAAACACATCTCACAATGCTGATAGAGGAACTTAAGAAAGACATGAATAACTCCCTTAAAGAAATACAGGAGAACACAGATAAAGAGGTACAAGCCCTTAAAGAGGAAACAAAAATATCCCATAAAGAATTACAGGAGATCACAAGTAAACAAGTAGAAGCCCTTTAGGAGCAAACCCAAAAATCCCTTAAGGAATTGCAGGAAAACACAAACAAACAGGTGAAGGAATTGAGTAAAACCATTTAGGACCAAAAAATGGAAGTAGAAACAATAAAGAAATCACAAAATGAGACAACCTTGGAATTAGAAATCTTAGGAAAAAAGTCAGGAAACATAGATGCAAGCATCACCAACAGAATACAAGAGATACAAGAGAGAATCTCAGGGGCAGAAGATAACATAGATAACATTGACAGAACAGTAAAAGAAAATGCAAAATGCAAAAAGACCCTAACCAAAAACATCCAGGATATCCAGGACACAATGAGAAGACCAAACCTAAGGATAATAGGTATAGAAGAGAGTGAAGACCTCCAACGTAAAGGGCCAGTAAATATCTTCAAGAAAATTATAGAAGAAAACTTTCCTAACCTAAAGAAAGAGATGCCCATGAACATACAAGAAGCCTATAGAACTCCAAATAGACTAGACCAGAAAAGAAATTCCTCCCGCCACATAATAATCAAAACACCAAATGCACAAAACAAAGAAAGAATACTAAAAGCAGTAAGGGAAAAAGGTCAAGTAACATATAAAGGCAGGCCTATCAGAATTACACCAGACTTCTCACCAGAGACAATGAAAGCTAGAACATCCTGGGCAGATGTCATACAAACTCTAAGAGAACACAAATGCCAGCCTAGACTACTATACCCAGCCAAACTCTCAGTCACCATAGATGGAGAAACCGAAGTATTCCACGACAAAACCAAATTCACACAATATGTTTCCACAAAGCCAGCCCTTCAAAGGGTAATAAATGGAAAACTCCAACACAAGGAGGGGAACTACATCCCTGAAAAAGCAAAAATGTAATATTCCAACAAAACTAAAAGAAGATAGAGACATGAATGGAATGCCAGCTCTAACAACAAAAATAACAGGAAGCAACAATTACTTTTCCTTAATATCTATTAATTTCAATGGACTCAACTCCCCAATAAAAAGACAGACTATCAGATTGGTTATGTAAACAGGACCCAACATTTTGCTGCATACAGGAAACCTACCTCAGTGACAA
>JADRCD010032381.1:0-16291 GCA_019843815.1 Montemys delectorum
TTTCACTTTAATACATAGCATTTGATAGATATCCTCAAGTGAGATGCAACTGTTCTTCCACGAGCAAATCCTACGCACCATGTTTGGAAAGCTTTTATTAAAGGATTTATTTGATTTTAAGTTTGTGTGTGTGTGGAGTAGGGATGATACATGCATGTGAGTGCAGGTGCCCACAGGGGTTCATCAGTACTACACCCCTCCTGGGTCAGAAGTTGTGAACGATCCTTATGTGGGTACTGGGAGCTGTACTCAAATCTTCTGGAAGAACAGTTTATGCTCTTTAACCACCGAACCAGCTCCATCTCCCGCCCGTGTTTAGAATTTTTATAGTGTATTCAGCATTTATAAAATACAGTCTGCTGGCTTGCTCTATAGGTGGCTCACTTCACACCAAGTTAAAAAAAAATTGCCTGTGAACAGCAATAGCCACTGATTTAATGGATCACAGCTTGCTTTCTTTGGGCCCCGTGTAATGCTTTGGGTTACTTGATTATCATTATTTTCCCTGTTCCTCTCTTCCTTGTTAACAACTACTCATATTTATTTTCTTCTATATCTACATGTCCTTGTGCATCCTTGGCATCCTGAAATGCCATACTATGGCTGCTTCTAGCGTTCCATGCTCATACTGGCACAGCCTTTTCCACTCTTAACTTGGCAGTATCACTTCTATTTGCCTGCTGATTCGAAGCAGATCCTCACTTTTCTTTTTTTATGCCTATCTTCCTGGTGATGAAATCTGGGGAACTCTGAGCCCAAGGTCAGGAAACTCCTTTTCATTCTAAACCTGCTTTGAACCTCTGTGTTTCTCCACTCACATGAAAATATAACTGAGACTTGATCGTCCTGTTTATTTCTTCTTATTCTTCATGCCTCAGTAGGAAAATAAAAGGCAAAACGAAGACAGGATTTACCAAAACCTTACTACATGTTGGGCTATGGAGGCACATTATGTGAGTGCATTGGGCTTGTTTCTGTGTCCCCAGGTGACTCCATTGGATCATTTCATTACCACCTTCCTTTAGACTATACAGTTTGGGACACACAGTATCTACTTCCATTACCCATCTACAATCTTAATTATTATGGGCACAGGGTATGTCTAAATCAGCTTCAACATCCTCTGGAGCCCAATCCAGTGGCTTGCTCACAACACAAACTGAAGTGTGTTCTATGGAGAAATAGTCATTTCGAAAGTCACACCATTGCTCCCTGGCCCCTAGTCTCTGTCTCCTTTATTCCTTAATCCCTCATAGGGATTTCCTAACATCTGCAACCAAATTCTAATACTGTTCACTTTAATTTCTATTGATCTTTCAAAAGACATACAGAAGACCTTTCTAGGTAGTTCTCAGGCATCCTGATCAAAATACATTCCAAGCAGAGGTCATTATTCACCACTACCTACTTATTCTTTAGCTTTTCATTGGTGAATGGCATTACTATCTACCAAATCTATAATTAATAGATTAATTATAATCTATTAATTATTAATACTGGAGCCATTCTAAAATAACTCCCTCCTCCCTGTAACATATATCCTGTTGACTTAGTCTTAGAAATCTCTCTCCTAGGCCCTTGGTCCTGTGAAGGCTCTATGCCCCAGTGTAGGGAAATGCCAGGTCAAAGGAGCTGGAGAGGGTGGGTTGGTGAGCAGGGGAAGGGGGAGAGAATAGGATTCCCCCCCTCCAAGGGAAAGGGGATATCATTTGGAATGTAAATAAAGAAAATATCTAATAAAAAAAGTAATATCTCTCCTGGTGATCTATCCTTCCTTGTCTCACAGATCATATAGTGTGAGAACTTCCTAATTTAGACTCAGCAGCTCTGTTACTAAATGGTGCACCGCACTCCACACAGCAAGCCCCTCTTTCTAAAAGCCAGATGGAAGTACACCATTTACCTGCTTCCTAACCTCCAGTGCTGTGCTTTATACTGGAGGTCAAATCTCACATCTTAGCATTGCACACAAGTCTTTTCACAGCATAGCCTCAAAAATCCCAGAGCACCATGCTGATATCACTGTGTCATTGTGTAGCAACTCCCAAGGTTACTTGCTTTGTGTGTGCACTTTTCACTGGCTTCTTCTAAGCTTTTTGACTACTTTATACCAACTCTTTTCATTTCATTGCACCCTATGTGGCCTTGGTGATCATTCCTCACCCCCACCCACAGTTCTTGTTTGCTCCTGCCTGAATCTTCTCTTAGGCTGCACCTTCACCCTGGACTGATTTCTTGACCTGTTGCCCAGTCACACCCTTTTCTTTGAAAAAGCACCTCCTCCCCGAAGCCTTCCTCGACTAAGCCCACCTGCCTCTCATCTCATTGTTCTTTGCAGACTCCCCAGAGCACTTAGGAATTTAACTCCTCACAGCTATTCTAATTCACGCCAAAGGCCTGTTCCTGTTCTGTCTTGCCCATTAGAAATTCCCTGTGGATAGAAATCTGGTGCCTTTTATTCCATTAGAAGTGCTCCCCACCCATCCCCACCCCAGCACCGTGCAGAATCTAATCCCTAAGCTCCATCTAGTGTAGAAAGTAGGAGAGCTGCAAGTCTGCAGGAATGCCTCAATGCTTTTAAAGAAACATGAGCACCTAGTAGAAGCTTTAAAAGAGTCAGAGAGCTTTGCTGTAACATAGAATATCAGGGATTCTTTATCTGTGTCTCTCTTCCTTATCCCCAGAGAACATAGCCTTCCAGATACTAAGACTCCACAATGATACCATACCTGAACTATTGTGAAACTTCCTTCTGCCCTCTTGGGCCTTGGTCTATCAGTTTTTAAAAGACATTTAAGAAACCTTGCCCTGAAATAGCTTGTATGTGGACTGTATCACAATTTGTATTCATCATGCCCAAACTTTCCCCATTTGCACTCAGACACCCTATTGGCTGCTTGGTCCTCCAAAAGAGGAATAGAACCTTCCCTAATGTTGACACCGAGCATTCTTTAGGATCACTGAGAATACAAAGGTACTTCCTGTGTGCCTATGCTACATTTAAAAGTTAGAGGTGGTTTCAAGCAAGGAGTAAAAGGAGGTACTACTTACTCAAGGTGGTCTGAGTAACCAGCTTGAAATGATGGAGCTTCCCAAACATCCTCTTGGAAATCTTCTCAATGTGGAAGTGCTGGAGAATGCCTAGGGCCAAGCACAAAGTAGAACAGGTGATGAAATATTTTCTATCTCTTTTTGGAAGCAAAGACCCTCTTTTCTGCCCAGGCTGAGCATATAATCTCATTACTGGGTCTTGGGAGTATTGAGCTAGGCTGTGTAATGTACTTAACCAGGAACTTGGACAGTTCAGGGATTTTAATTGACTCCATTTGTTTCCTTGGCTCATTGGACTTTCTTTAGCTTCTCCTGGGACTGGAGATAAGGAAGGTAGTACTTCTGACCATGGGACTCCTGCCTACGAAAAGCATAAGTACTGGTTGGAGCTTCTGTAGCCAGAGGCAATATTAGAAGTTCTGCCTTTGGCCATAATTTGGGTAGACTAGTTCTTGCCAAACCACTAGGCTGCCCTCCTGGCTAAACAATAAAAAGCCAGTAGTAGAATCACAGGCATATTATTTGTGTATATAGAGACACTACCCCCATTCCTGAATTCACACAGAAGAGCAAATTTTTCCTTTGGAAAATAGTACTAATTCCTGTAGGCTTCTCTTAACAAGCAAGCAAGCAAGCAAGCAAGCAAGCAAGCAAAACCTAAACAAATGGTGTGTGTGTGGCGGTGGTGGGGGGGGGAGTTCTTCCTCATCTCCCCACAGTTTCCACTTTGCCTAAATACTTTCTATTAGAGAGAGGTAAATAGCTGAAACCTGCCAAGGTAGTTAAGAAGCAAGACGTCACCAGCTCACTTGAACACAGTGGTCAACAGTGAATAAAGAAGACAAAGCTTGGGTTTTGCTGTGTCCAGGAAGCATAAACCTCCCTTCAGCATGAGTAGAGCCTACAGGTCTATGTTCTACTGGCAAAGTGTGAGCCATCTGTACTTTAGTGGGGTGAAGGATATGTGGCTGGGATCACTGCTTGAGAAACCATCAGGCCAGTTCTTAGTCCCAGGTGACTAGTAAACATACTACGGAGTTAAACAGAGAAAATTAACATGCTTAGATATAAAGCCCAAATAAACATGGCTGAAAAGCATATGTGCATCCTATCATCCTTTCTAAGGAGTGGGGAGAAAAGGCAAGGTTGTTGGGAAAAGGCAAAAGAAAAGATGCAGTAAAAATTCTAGCTGTGCTTCTCAAAATAGGATCTAAGTACCACACTTGACTTAGTATCACAAGTTTCTGCCTTAATCATGAAATGTTTATAATGTACCCAAGGCCTATTAAATTCTCATCTCTAGAGAAGGACTAGCTAACAGTACCTTAGTACAGTTCTATGCATGATGTTGAAACATACACATGTTGAACACTGGTTATTATCATTGCTATTTTGAGATAGGGGCTTACTTGGTAGTCCTGGCTAGCTTACAATTATGTAGATCAGGCTGTCCTTGAATTCAAAGAGATCCACCTGCCTTTGCCTCTCAAGTAATAAGATTAAAGGTATGTGCCACTAGTATACCTGGCTATTTGAATACTCTTGAGCCTTGGACAGGAGGTAGGTTTAACGGATAAAGGATATATCTTATTGCCCAAGAGAAATCTTAAGCCTACCATTGGATTTCTGAAAACCCTGACTAATCTAGATCAGCAGTAGTCTTGTCTGTACAGCATGGTGGTATGAACAGATAGATGTGGGAGCACATTGAGTATTAAAAAGAATATTGGTTGTTGTGGTGGCTGCTGTGAAGAATCAGAAAGGCAACTGGATATCATGACAGTATTGTTTTGAGTGAGATTATAATCTTTTCAGTGTGTGTGTGTAGGCACTTGTGCACCATACCACACATGTGAGGGTCCGAGGACAATTTACTTGTGGGATTCAGTTCCACCATGTGAGTTCCAGGGATGGAACTGAAGTCATCAGGCTTGTCACTAACACTTTACACAGTGAGCCCAAGACCATAATTTTTTTTGAAAGTAAGAAGGATGTTTTAAATTTATCTTAATCCAGAGTGCATGGTGTAATTCCACAGACATAGCTTCACACTGGAAGAATGGGTTTTCTGTTTCTTGAGCTTTGTATTGGAAAGGTAGGCTGCAGTTTATTAGTTTACAATGTTGGCCATAGATTAGAATCACTTTGAGAACTTACGGAAATATACTGATTGATGCATGTGCCTTTCCTTGCTCAGACTAACAAATTAAACTCTGGTGGTAGGGCTTAGGTATTTGATATAAAAAATAGAACCAAGGCAAAACAACAAGTTGGTTCAATGATGATGATATGCAGCCAGAAAGAGAAAAACAGGGTGTGCGCTTCCTTATATGTGAATCCTACCTTCTAATTTGTATATATGTGTATTTTTGTGAGAGTAAGCATATGTGTTGATGTTGGGAAGCTAGAAGAAAAAAGGGCTTTAAGGGAGAGATGTACAAAAGACAACAACATTTAATATGAAAGTAGAAGAGGAAACACCAGGAGTGAAGGAGTCTATGGAAGCTAGTCAGGAAAATGGGATGGATCAAACAAAATAATAATTAACGAACGAACGAATGAACTATATATGAAAACCTGCTACTTTGTAACCTATCTAAAAAATAAAAATGAAATTTGAAAAGATATATTGGTCAAAATTGAACCACATGCTCTTCTTTCTAGAAGTTATAAAAATAAAAATAATAGAAGAATAAGAGACAAAATGATGTATAAGAGAGAATGTATCTATTATTGAAATTTTTCATGAAAACAAAAGGCTTTGTTACCAAAAGAGGAAAGAATCCCTCCTTCAGATTTTGGTGCTGTGAAAAAGATAACCATTGGAATCTTAAGAGTTAATCATTAATCTTTAGCACAGGCTGTGTTAAATTTGAAAGCATAATATCTACGCTAGACACCTGCCAGTTTCTAAGCAACAGGATAACTTCTGACCAAACATAAGAACATGTTGAAACAAAATTAAGACGAGTCGTCCTTTCTCTGCTACACTTAAAAACACAAATTCAATGTCCTTTTGCTCACCCTTTTGAATAGTCCAAACGTGGACTTCTACTTGAGGTGGTCTCTCGGTCTCCAGAGCTAGTTTTCTGGTTGTCTCTCCATCTGCCATGAACACAGACTCATATACAGGCATGGTTTCTTCTCCACAAAAGGAACCTTTGCTGTCAAAGTTTTGGCTTGGAGGTTCTTCTGGAACCAGGAAGCAAGTAGAGGTTTGGCATAGATTTTTTTTTAAAACTAGAAGCGAACGTCTGTTTTTAGCCATTTCACTGTTTATAATTGCTGACACTGATCAAGAGTAAACAACCAACAGGAACATTATTACTGAAATAAGGTTTCCAGATTTACCTCACTAACTCAGCTCCAGCTGATCCTTTAGCAGCCATCAAATCACCGAGACAAAGAAAACCTCCCATGAGTCCATGTGATGTCAGAATCCATGGCTATGTAGGGTACAGCCATAAACTGAGCTGGATCTTCCTACAACAGTCACTGAGAAGTGGACTTCAATGAAGAGGAATAGTATAGCCAGGTATATATTTCTTAGGTACTTAAGGGAGAATTGAATTTTCCATACTAGAATAGAATCGTGTTTTGTCCAGCCCCATGTTGCTAAAAGAGGCACAGGAAATGGACTGACAGGGCTTTGGTTAGCTTCTCTGACATCATTTCTGTATACTTAGAAAACACTCATGACTCTCACTTATGTGCATATACTTGCCCAACATATCCATCCAAATTGGCTTGACATTTCTGAATGCTCTTTGATTTGTTTGTAAGAGGGATAATAATACCGGATCAGTACCAGTGCCAAAATCTAGATGTCAGATTAGTCATGTGTATGCTATGCCAAAGGAACGGTTAGGAGATACACAAAAAATTGGTCAGATCCAGATCCACCATCTGTGTGTGGATCTTATCCTATGTATACCAAACTGTTGAACTTCAGCTCCTAGGAATAAAGAAAAGCACCAGCCCCATAAAACTTGGCATTTTACATGACATTCCCTTTTGCCCAGGCCACATACCTAAAAATAAGTCCCCCTGGTTGATTACAGGTGAATTGTTCCTTTGCTAGGTGTGTATTCAAAGTGTATAACTCAAATAAAAACAGTGAAGAAAAAGCTTTACACACCATAAAAACTTTGAGACTATACAGAAGCCATCTATCAGAATAGCTGAACTGTCAGTGATGAAATCACTTGAGGGTTGAATGTTTGGGGGAATCTGTGGCTCATACTCACTGTTGTCTAATCAGACGTATTGGACTGGACATTGTGACCAAATGGCTATTGTATGTCTCTTTTAGACCCCATTAAGTTTTTTCTCTATCTCCATCTTCCACCATTTGGCACTGGGAGAACAAAACCATCCTGATTTCTTGACAGTTTCAACTTGGATCATTCATTTTGTGGATTATCCTTACAATCAAGCTTCCTTTCTCCCCTTGTCTTTCTTATAAGCCATTTGATTACTTGGCAGGCCAGTCCTTTTTTTTTTTTTTTTTTTTTTTTGGTAATGTTAGATAACTGAGGGCTGTGTGCTAGGTTTTCAAATAGGAAGAAGGGACTTCTAGGAATTCAATTGTCACCTTTACAAGGAGGGCTGAATGAATGAACTGACACATGTAACCCAACCCATGTTGTCACTAGCAGTCATATACTCAGAGTTTTCTCATTATCCGAATGAGTTATTTAGAAGCACCAGCTCCTCCTAAGATCTGGGCTTACACAACTGAAGAAATCCACAAACAACAAAACCCCATTAGCTATTCAGCCCTACTTGAAACTGGAAGACCCTACAGGAGGCAAATGTTATCCTTAGGCGGATGTATTTGAGAAGATCTTGCACTTTTCAGACTTGCCATCTTAAGGCACCTCACCTTCATGCTCGTCTACTCTCATCTCCTTTTCAGCGAACTGGGCCACAACTGAAGTCATTGCTGGCCATGTCCATTCCCCATGAGAACACTATACTGCGCCATCTAGAACTAAGAAACTTAGATACCATTATTTTGGGAGGTGGTGATGACAGATAAAGATGTGTTAACTCAGCTCAGGAAAGTTTTTATGATCAAATCCAAAAAAGAGTTGTGTAAGGAATGTCAGGTATCAGCGCAGCAGGACTAGGGGTATGAGAAGTGAGTTGGGAAACGTAGTCAATCCAGGAAGGGAACACTGACATAAAGTGGAAGCCTGGCCTCTAGCAGAGCAATGGAAAAGAGGCAGAACTTATTACCTTGCTTGGCCTGTGTTTGTTGCTGATGGAGCCTGCTATCATTTGTTAGGATGAAACTTTAGGCTTGGTCACCAGTGAACTTTCTTTCTTCCCTACCAAACAATATTCTTTTTCTTTCACTGCTTTGCCCATTTTCCTCAAGCTCATGTGTGATTATTTTAAGAGGCCACTGATGGTGTGATATTCTTTGCGTGGCATCCAGGAGTCTATTTGAACATCACAACATCACATTTTCATAGAAGCCTTCCCTGACTACTGTCTTGAAAATGTTTTTTTTTTTTTTCACTAGTCACCATCTCCTGATCTTGCGACGTTTCCCTTCACAGTCCCTGTCACCTGCTAAAACGAATGTCCTTGATTTGGTTTCACTGTGTTTCTTCTCCACGACAGTGCAAGAACTAGCCTTTGCCTGTCTTATTCACCTATCATTCTTCAGTGTTTGTGTTTCCATGCAGTAGGTACTTAACATGTGCCTTTTAGAGTGACAATAAGACAAACTCCTTAATGCTTTGCAGGTGCTGAATTTCTGTACTGGTGTCTGGCCCTGCAGACAGAGACTCTTGGGCAATATGACCCCTAGGAGTGATTTTAAAGTGTACAAACCCAGGTCTGGCTCCGAAAGAGATAAGTACATAGAATGAGATTGGAACTCTCTCTTTCCATGATGCCGGATGGATATGTTATCTTAACATATTTGATTAGGATGGAAAACTGTCAAAATAGCTCATCAGGGGAAACAAAATTCAGTCAGTCAGATTGTATAATATATTGACAATTGGGATTCCGGAAGGTGGTTTTTAAAACAACAACTTTTATTATGTTTTCAAGTGATGAAAGTAATACATGTTTACTATTCAAAAATTTAAAAATACAAGTGAAAGAAGAAAATATCGGTACTTAATAAGTCAGTTATCCAAAGATGATCTCTGTAAACATTCTGTCATAGTCCCTTACAGGCTTTGAAAAAATCTAAACACAAACTCTTTCTTAAACACAAAAATTAAGTATCATACACATATTTTTGTAGCTTGCTTTTTAATTTAGTATTTCCACATCAGCAGTCTTGGTGTACAATAATTTTAATGTCTGCATAATTTTCCACAGTGCACTTACACCATAATTTAGCCATTCCCTTATGAGTGAATTTTCTGATCATTGTCAAGTTTATAAAGGACACTACACCCAAGGTCCTGGCTTTCAGACCTTTATGTGTCTCCATTTACTTTCTCAGAGGTGGACTTGCTTATCTGGATGCTTTAAAAACACAGCCAACCTGAGAGGGAAATTATTTTTTAAACTAATGCATGCTCAGTTCCAATTTTCTCCCTTTATTTCAAATACTCATATGAATAAAATCCCAAGTACAGTGTAAAATGAGATTTTTGTCTGAAAATAAAAGAATCAAATTGAAATACCTTTAGTATATATCTTCAGTATATAGGTAATTATTGATTTTTTTTTACCATAGATTTTCCTTTAAGTGTAAATGTTAGACCTTTGGCCCAAGAGATTGGAGATTGCAACTGAAATAAAGATTTATGGACTAAATGAGATTACAGACGTTGAAGTGACAATAAGTCACCATGTTTGGGTGGCCCTGATATCCAAATCATTCCTAGAATATGCTCCCTGCCTATCCCTAATAAGCTTGCTTCCACCTGAATTTTAGTATACTGATTTCTGTACTATTGGTTAGCTCTTATCCTTTATATGTCCACATCCTGTCCCTGTGACTTTTGCCATGGAAGGTGAAGTCCATTAAAATTACCTTAAATCTTTACTTCCCACACTTTAATATACTTCAAGTAGAATCACTTGACAATCTTAACTGCTGATTTGGATGCAGAGCAGTTGGAAGCCTGAGAGTCAGCTTTTATAATTATCTCCTAGGTGCTGCTGGTCCACAAACCACATTTTAAAGGACAAGACTATGAGCCACTGTGATCAGACAGCAATTGTTCTCAAAGTTTTCTGCACATCAAAGGAGCCCGAGGCACTAAAAAGGGGGTCCAAGCCCATGACACAATTCAAATCAATTAGAATGCAATCTCTGGAGATGAGGCACAGGTACTATTAGAAACCCCCTGGGGATTCCAATGTACAGACAATTTCAGGAATCATTGGCTCACATGAAAATATTCATGTATTTACACTGAATGTATGCTTGCTTGCTAGGCAGGAGCATTTGTTTAATGGAAGAGATAAATGATCTATCTATCTCCATTTTTAAAAGTGTTTTGTTTTTCACTTGTATTTATATAAATTCTTTTCAGAAGGCCTAAGAAATGATAAAATGATAAATTAATGTGTCTGGGAATGGCAATTCACTGATAGTGGATTTCTGTGATTGGGCGTGATGGTAGTGGCTGTAGGAAGTCACTTGCTTTATCCATCTCATTTTGAAGAAAAAGAAATGGAGACTCATAAAGATGAAGGTGCTTGTTCTAGATCACACAGGAAGACTGTAGCAAGCCAAAGTTACAAAGCCAATATTAGAGATGGTAATTTTTTACGTAGCTCATCTTAAAAACCACCATTTTTATAATTTGTGTTTAGAATAGATTAGCAACATTTTCAAGTAGAAAAGACTATGGGCTGGAAGTGACCTGGGTTTGACATCTTGATTGTCTTAATCAATTAGTTTCATTACTCTGGGAAAGTCGGTTTATATACTTTACTGTTCTTGTCATTAACGAAGAAATAATATACTTACAGGATTTTAGTGTTGAAAGGTGGTGAAGGGGAGATAGAGGTTAGATAATAGATCCTAAAATACCATTAGAATGAATTGTTTCTTTAGCACAGTGGAGTTACCATATCAAACAACCAATTGATGATAAATTTTAAAATGACTAGAAGAGTCTAGGGATAAATATCAGAGGAGAGAGAATGGATAATTACCCTGATTTGATAATTATACCTTCTATATATGTATCTTGAATTAACATACTGTACCCCATAAGTATATACAGATACAATGTATCTCAAAAACTTTAAAAAGAAATTACAAGTTAAAATACAAAGATGGAGCACAGTAATAAACTTTCTAAATTTTCACATGGGTTTAGATCTATGCGAATTTTATATATTTTCAAGGTCATATAATAACCTTAGATTTGGATCGGAACCTAATTTCTCTCCACTGTAACTCATGCATATCTCATCTGAAAAGAGTACTGGATTATGTCTTGAAGAGAGTTAGTGATTTAAAATGTCAAAGGTGTAACTTTTCCTAAAATAGTGATAATGTAAACTCTCTAATTTAGGAAAGTAACAAGTTAAGCAATTTGGCATGTGGTTGATGTTGTAGACAAAAGAAACTCTGAGTAGTTAATTCCTTCAAAGCAACCATTAGTGTCTCAGAAGAGGAAAGGATGAAGTTCATTCTTGCTAGAACTATTAGAACTATAAGAAAGGCCATTTATAGTTTTGATGCACAAAGAAGACTGAATAGGACTATGTGTGACTCTCATTCAACCAAAGGCAGGGCCTCCAGCCAGTGCACCTTTTGCCTTTTTACCTGGGCACACCTTGCAGCACTTTCCATCTATTTTTTGAGGATACTTGCAGGGATATCGATTGGGGCAGTGGATTTTCTTACATTCTTGCTTGGTGACATTACAAGTGCACAGTACACATTCCACAATGCCAAATGCTCGTAAATTTGGGTGCCAGGACTCTCCATGAGAATAGGTCTTTCCATTGGAAACGCACACTGGAAGAGAGCACAGGAGTAGAGAGAGTGAAGATGACTTACTAGGTTTAGAGCACTACCCATGAATTCTTTAAAATATCAAATATCCTTTGTTCTGGGCAAGAAGGTGCACTTACAGAGATAGTCTCCTACCATAGCACTGTCTGAATAATAAGCTACATTCAATAGTTATCCATGTGCATCTGCAGCAGCTTCTGGATGTTTACAAATAGTCTGAAAAATAGTAGGCAAACTGCAAATAGTTTTTCAATGAGGTAGGTAGTGAATGAATACATTAAAATGGAGCTCTATTTGTCTTGAACATCTGATAAAGAATCTCAAGTAGAATATAGTATTTTTAATATCTTGAGTGCCACAGAAAATGTGTGTGGTCTAAGTAGTTGTGCTTCTAGGTATTTCCCAAAGAGATTTGCTATCTAGGAGGGCTAGATTCAAAAACTGCTTCTTTCCAAAGGACCCATTTCATGTAAATCCCGAATCAAATTCATTCAGAATATTAAATACTATGAGAGCCTAACCTACCAATATTGCTGGATGAGCATGGGATTTAATGTTGACAAACTATGTTTTGGTACAGGAAGAGGGATGCTAAGACAAGAGTGAGAGGGAAAGGACATACATGTGTCAGGTAACTTGTGAGATGGTGGCACTTACGTCTTTAAACTTTTTCCAAGTTTCCAAGACATTTTCCCAAGTTTCCCAAATGTGGCTACAGCAAGTACTTGCCTTACAGGCAGATATCTTTTACCACTCAGGCAGTTGTTGAGGGGAAGTATAGTCATTGACTCAATGTTTTCAGAAATATCTTAAAAAAATCATGCACTGGGCTACAGGGAGAGGGAACATATTTATAAAAAGGGACAAAGAACATCTTTCCATATATGTCAGCTTTATGGAGCTAGGTTCCAAGAAAATAAATGGACAGGCAGTGATGTGAAAGGAGATGTCCGAGAATGAATCTGCCCCATCTCTAAAAGGCTGAGACTGTGCATATGGCAAGCAGTAATTGGGTTTGGGTGTGTCTTTTATTATTTCCATCGTCTCATCACACCCAAGGAGACCTGTCGGCATCTTGATCAACGTTATCTCTAGGGTAGGGTGGATTGCTTTGGGCAGGGCTGGGGGAAGACATATTCCCAGTTGGGGCGTTTCTAGGAACTGACTGATTTGGCTGCAACACATAATCAGGATGAATCATTGGGCTATTTCTTTCTCATCATGTCCACTGGGTCACATTAAAGAATATGAAGGATGTTGACTGTCTTTTATTGTACTTTGCAAGAACTGCCTGAGTACTGGACCCTCTAACAGGTCAATCTGTGTAAAGATTTCCAAGAACCTAACCTGGAGAAGATCCCAGTGCACAGTGATTCTCAATAGATACTAAAGAATGAGGCTTAGGGCTATGAACAGAATCACAGAAATCAGACAGGATATATTGTTCTTTTTACCACCTTATCTCTTCTTTCTCCTCTTGACACAGTGACACGATTTTCTAGAACATTTTGAACAATTGGGTACAGAGTTGGCTTCAAGCACATTTTGGCTGGCTTCAAGTTTCAAATGGAGGAGTCTTGTTGCTTTTCTTTTGTGATTTTTAACAAAGATATAAGAGTATGCACCTCAGTTATTATGGAGAGAGCTCAGGTGAAGTGTGATCCATTCTCAGAGAACACAGGGCAAGCAGCACTATTTAGGGGTCTATAGCTAAGTGTTGTCTTCCTTCTAAACCTTTGGACTATGGGAACAATCCAGACTTAGCAGAATTCCACACTCTGCAGTGGAATAAAATGTAGCCTTAGAAGGGAAGGCAGCCTCCTCCCACCAAAAAATTCCAGAAGATGATTTTGAATCATCCAGCTGGGGTTTGGGCGTTAAGGTGAAGACAAGAGATTCTTCAGTGAACTCTAACAGAAAGGTCAAAAGAGAAGGGCTGTATTCAAATAAATGTGTCAGATAAAGAAATTCGAAGCAGCCAGGGCTTTTGTAGGACACCAAGGCTGTCAGGGGATGAGCTTCTACTGTGAAAAATGAAGAGTTCTTAGGGAAATTATGTTATATGAGGCTTTCAAAGTCTATTTTTGTCCTCGATCATTTTTTAAGGTTTGCAATGTTTCCAGAGCAAAGGGAATCTACTGGGGGTAATTTAGGATTAAAAACTCGAACTACATCTTAACCTAACTCATCTTCCTTCCATAATGTTGTATCAGAAAGCCTTGCAAATTAAAAGCCATACATTTCAAGTCAAACACAGGTCAATAATGCGTATTTCTAACTATTTTAATAACTATTGTTTTATTAAATTGCATTTGGAGTTTTCTCTTTAGCCGGTAGATTTAAAAAGTGATTTTTTTTAAATGTATAATCTGAAATTTACATCTAACTAGTAACAGATGTGATGAACTAGCTTTGGCTTGACCCACTCTGTTGGGCTTTATCCTAGGACCTCTTTGTAATGGATTGTTTTTCACCCCTGTTATTCATTCATTTGGTTTAATAATTTACTTTTATCCTGTTCAAAGAATTGCCTTTTGATTTATTTTTCTCTCTAAATAAAATAAAACATGCTTGTAGTTATGTAAAAAGGAATCAGTTGAGCTTTGGTTCCAAAGAACTGATTGACAAGACACCCAACAAACTCAGAATCAATCAATTTTATGCCATTCTCTTCTTCCCACTTCCACAATTAGATTTGGGGTATTTAGGCCCAGAAGGGAGAAAACTGGACCAATGAACATATATAACCAGACTCATGGCTGAATGTACTACAGTGTTAACCTGCTCAGTGGTCCCGGTGCTCAGATTGGTGGTTTCTGGACATCTCACTGGCTCAGTCAATTGGAAGTGTGATTCTCATTAGCAAAATCTCTAAGGTTGGATCTAAGAATATGTAACAAGAGTCCCAGGAGAAAGACTTAACACTTAACTATGGAGAAGTGATCCACATGTAAGTATACAGTTTGTTTATGGGAAAAGGTGCTCTGTCCTATAAATGTTCTGTCATTCTCTAAATATCAGGCATGCTGAGGAGGTTACCTTTACCTTGTCCATGTTTGTGCTTGTTATTGATGACAATCTGCACGATGGTCCCTGAGGCTTGCTGGGAATCTATAACAGCTCCCCGGTGACTTCTGCTCCCAGGAAAGCGGGGAAGACCTCCAGCTTGTCTGCTTGGTGGAGGATCGTAGGGAGAACGGAGGTAAGAATGTCTCTATAGATGACAAGAAAAAAAAAGTTCAAAACAAATATCAACAATGCGATAGCAGGTATTGAGGTCTATACAACAGCAAGAATTCAATGGCTTTGATTTTTAGTGATAAATTCAGATCTTAAAGGTATGTCTTTCTAAACCAAGAAGGGTAAGGATGCCACTGTGTGAAAGCGGCACTGACAATTTGCTGAGGTTTTTCCTCTCTCCTTGTAGATGGCACAGTTTCACTCCTGGGGAAGAAACAGCCCCAAAGGCTAAAGTGCCTTCTTGCTAACAGACTCATGTTTCCCAGTTTAAGAGTTAGTCTACAACACAGGGCCGAAGGTAATAGGTCACAGGAAAAAGTCCAAAGTGGTGTTTAAATTATAAGGAGAGATGCTTGTTGGGGAGGGTTTGTGACCGGGGCCATGAACAGTGGTTTTTTTTTTTTTTTTTTTTTTTTTCAAACAGGCAGTTTGTGGAGAATATTCCAGGCAGAAGTTTCCAAATTGAGAAGGTGTAGCAAAGAACATAGAGTCCTTAAAAGGGAACAGTTGAAGGATAACATTCCAAAAGGGGGTTGGAGCCAGATCATGGAGGACTTTAAATGACAAGCTAAGGGCTAAGTGCTTTATTTGGTAAATGATAGAGGTGGGAGTGTGGAGGCCTTTGAGGGATTTTTTTTTTTCTTAAGTTGAGAAATGACTTAACCAAAAGTTTCTTTCAAAGCACTAAACAGAAGAAGAGGAAAAGCTAGGGAGTCAAATAGGGTCTCAGCAATGTATCCTGACAGGGGAAATGCAGGCAATGTGATAGAGCACTTCATTGATTACAGGAAAGTCGTAGGATGCACGTTCTACAGAGTCAAGGACATTGTTTTGTTCACTGCTCTATCTCTGGTGCTGAGAACAATGTGCAATATCTAAATGGTATTCATCCACCGCTGTTAAGTGAATAAAAGTATTTTCCCAAGGAAAGTGTGGAGTCTTTTGGTACCGATATAAGCAACCACTACTCATTCATCAAGAGTCCAAGGCTATGGTGAGCTCAACTAGTCTTTTCCTTTTCTTTCCCTGGAGCCGAGGCAGAGTGCA
>JADRCD010032419.1:0-20813 GCA_019843815.1 Montemys delectorum
TCAAAATAATTGCTTCTCTATATCTGCTTCATAAATAGAACCCAGGGCAGGAAATATTGTTCCTCATCTGGTTTCAGCATTGAGTGCAAAATGGAAGTTCAGGAAATGTCTGAGAAATGGTGATTTGGATAGATGCCCATGACTATGTCCGCAGTAATATAGTAAGCAAAAGTGAATTTACAGATAGATTATACAAACAAAAACTTTTGGGTTTATTTTGTTA
Organism: Montemys delectorum; assembly: GCA_019843815.1. Classification (NCBI taxonomy): domain Eukaryota; kingdom Metazoa; phylum Chordata; class Mammalia; order Rodentia; family Muridae; genus Montemys; species Montemys delectorum. Next base: position 224 of record JADRCD010032419.1, read on the forward strand.
AGAAAGCTCTAATGTCACTTGGGAAAGTGTTAGGCCTAGGTTCAACACAGCTGTCAAAAACAACAATACATGAAGTACACAGACCTATCACTTAGGACTAAGATAAACATTCAGAGCCCTTAAGTTTGGGGAGGGTGTACTCAAAGCATCAGTACTTTTAAATCACTGAATTCATTGCAGTGAAGGTATTCAGTCTGCTGAGAAATAAGAAAGCTCTTTGCACAAACGAGTAAAAAATAACTTTAAAAGAGAAAAGTTGTTGAAATATAACTTTAATCTTCAATTTATATATGGAAATGATTCTTCTGAAACCAAGTTATTAGTAACAACTATACTGAAAAGAAACATTGTACTGAGAATGGAGGTTCAGTTCTATAATCTTAGTACTCTGCCTTCAGAGGTTGCAGGAGCATGAGTCTGAAGGCAGGCTAGAGTAAGGTGTGGTGAATTGGAGGCTGCTGTGTGTTGAAGAACAAGTTTGAAGACTTAATGCCTGGCTTTCAAAGGTGAACCTTGTCAGACCAAATTCTTTTTTAAAAAAAGAGAAGAAAAGCATCTTTAGTATTTGGAAAATGTGACAACTTATCCAAGCATATATTGACTTCCACTGGTAGACAAAAAAATCCATAAAATTTGTGAGCACAGTCTACCAACAACATAGTTTGGTCAACATCTTTCTACAATGTCAGAATTTACTGAATGCCAGTAGATTCACAAGGCACATTAATTTCACCAGCTTTTCTTCTCTGAATATTCTTTGTTTCATGTGGATTGATGACAACAGAAATTGCAAACTTTTATTCCATTTTAAATGTTAGTATACATAACATAAAGTTTAAAGGGGGTTAAGGAAACTACAGGAGCCACAAAGGAAATTAAAGAGATGTTGCAAAGAGTCAATGCAGGTAGCTAGTCTAATCTAGTCAGCAACTAGATTAGATGAGAGTCCAGGTAGAATGGAAGTAGCTATACTGATGGAAGGCTGGAATATGCTGAGCTGAATTTGAAGATAGTTGAGAATTTGTCTCTTGTCAATCTTCAAGCCAGAGTATGCTCCAAGTACATTGATTGAGTAACCCATGTCAAAGGGATGGGTTGATGTGCTGTTTCATTCTACAATGCATTCTTTTAAAACTGGACCTGTGTATCTCCAGTTTTAATGGGTACATTCTATATATTTGGTGTGTCCAACATCTGGGGATTGCTCTCCTACTGTTTCTCATCTTGTTATGTGTCTTGATAAATCTGGTAAGTACAGGTGAGTCTGATTATCCATAGCATCTACCTCATCTAAACAAGGTGTCAAATCATTTCACCTTGCCATCCATACCCTAAATGGAAAAACTCAAAGCTAGGCACTAACAATAGAGTGACTCAGGACCAGAATGTCTGCTTTATACACTCAGTAAAAAAAAATGAAGGAAAGAGAGAGAAAGGGGGAAAGAAGATCAGAAAGGAGAAGGCAAGAGGTGTGAGCCTGGAGATCAAGGGGCAGGAGGAAGAAGCCAACTTTGAGGAGCTGAAGTGGTACTACTCTTCATGGTTTGCATTCCAAAAAGGCTTCCAGGCTAAATCAGAATAAACACAATCCTGCCTAGAGAAAAGCACTTACTAGAGCTCTCTGGGACTGTGCTCTGCTACAGTGCTTTATCCCTGACAGTTTTCAAGATAACAAAAAGAAGAGGAAAAGGAAAAGGAAAAGGGAAAAATCAGTCTAGTAGGACACAGGTACTCTCTGTTCTTGTTTTTCATTTTTAATTCAGACTTTTTTTTCTGGTGCCTCACTTGTTCAGACCTTCTATTATATTTAAATTAGCAAACTTTTTTTAAAAAAAGAATTTGTGTAAAAATATAGTTAAAGTTGTTTCTCATGCCTTTCTACAGAAATCATACACAGAAGAAAACAAATGAAATTACAGACTTCTTTCAGAAAATAGAGATGTTCAATTTTCTGGAGAAATGGTAGGTTTATTTACTTATTCCTTTGTTTATTTGTCTTTCTGTGTCCCTGTGAACACATAACTGGGTGAGTTTAAGTTGGGGTTAGAGTCTGCTGAAGGATGTTAGTTTGTAACACAGGAGCTGTGAGCCATACTCCAGCCTTATGATTGTGCAACAAGCACTCTTAAGTGCTGTTTCACCCTTTAGTCAGTCAGTCCATTTGTCTGTCTGTCTATCTATCTATCTATCTATCTATCTATCTATCTATCTATCTATCTATCTATCTGTATTTTGTATATGCATAGATATTATGTGTGACCATAAGTACCATTATACTTCTATAGGGATCAGAGGACAACTTTTGATAATCACTTCACTTGTTCCTCTATATGAATTCTGGGGAATTGAACTCTGGTCATCAGATTTGGTAGCAACTACCTTAACTCAATGAGCTATGATTTTGGCCCCAGGTTTTCAAAATTAACACAATCTAATTAGAAATACGATAAGTTGGAAAATAGCATCACAAAAAGATTTTAACAAATGGGAAACAATTGGTAATCATTGGTGAAACTAAACATTAGTAGTTTCTCTGTATGTGTCTATATGTCTATATGTGTGCATACAGGTATGTACTTGAGTGTTCATAATATATGTATATGTATGTCATGTGTGCACTCGTATGTGAGTGTGAATGCACATTTGCCATGATACACATGTAGAGGTCAGAGGACAAGTTTGATTTTCATGCTTTGCCTTATACCTTGTTTGGATCAGGGTATCTCTTTTGTCATTTGCCAATACAGATGTCAGGCTAGCTAGCCCCGGAGCATCCAACTCACTTTTACTGAGCTTATAAAGCAGACACTTGCCTTGAGTCACTCTATTGTTAGTGCCTTGCCTTGAGTTTTTCCATTTAGGGTATGGATGTCAAGGTAGAATGACTTGACACCTTGTTTAGATGAGTTAGATGCTATGAATAATCAGACTCACCTGTACTTACCAGATTTATCAAGATTTCTGTGTCTCTCTGTCTGTCTCTCTGTCTGTCTCTGTCTCTCTCTCTGTCTCTCTGTCTCTCTGTCTGTCTCTGTCTCTCTCTCTGTCTCTCTGTCTCTCTCTCTGTCTCTCTCTCTGTCTGTCTCTGTCTCTCTCACAGTAGCACTAGAATTAGAGAACTGCAATGCCAATTTCTGCATGAGTTCTGGCGATTTGAATTGGGGTACTCATACTTGGATGGCTAGGAATTTACTCACTGAGCCATCATCCATCCAACCCAAACTTCGGAAGATTCCAATTTTCTCAGACGAATATTCATATTTCTCATGGTTCTCTTTGACAAATAATCTTAACTTACCCTGACCAGCATCTCTAAAATGTTACTACCCTGTTACTAAGCATGCATGCGAACAATTTAAGGAATGTCAGGACAGGAGTAAGCTTTTCCAAAAGATTTTCTATGTCCATATTTTTAAAAGAGAATAAATGAGAGATCTCCTCCCATATATAACTCCTGTAATGCACAGCAAACTTCTCAAAGAAGATAATGTGTAGTTTGAAAATGTGAAAATTTGAGGTACCTTTTCCTGGTCTTTGGTCATAATGCAAAGATGGATTGAGCTCATTACTAGGGACTCAATGGGATTGTAATAGTATGACATTATGTATTTGTCTTCAAATTGTTATTCGTGTGTATCAATTGTATGTAATCATGGGTTTCATCATGTTTGATACATGTATATAACACACTTTGATACAACTCATCCAGTTTTTACCATCTTCTTATCCTCCCTCTTAGCCCCTTCTACTTAACAATCATCTTTCGTCTTTCATGTCAAATACTTTTTTTTTGTTTGTTTGTTTTAGATTTCACACATGGGGGATAGCTTGCCTATCTGACTTATATGATCATTTTGATGTAAAGGATCATATGATGAAATAAAGGATCTTCTTTATTTCAAGATTTAATTTCCTAGAACATAACTCTGGGGCTCTCTTAAGAGGTAAGCCTTACCTCCTTAGCTCACAGACACTCTTGTCTCATGTCCAGAGGAAGGAGGGGAATTGGAAGGTTAAGTTGATCATCAATGGCCAATGATTCAGTCAATCATGCCTCTACATTAAACCCTTCAAAAATCCCAAATATTTGGGTTCAGGGTCCTGCTGGGGTAACTGAGTACATGAAGGTGCCTGGAGAATGCTCAGAAGCTCTGTGCCCTGTCTCACATAGTATTTAACCCCTCGAATTACTCATCTGCATATTCTGTAATCTAATTTGCAATAACTGCAGACATTTGAGTGACAATGTTTCCTAAATTCTGTGAGTTATGGAACAATGAGTGTAACTCAAGAAGGAGGTGATCAGAGGCTTGATTTGTAGCTAAGCTGTGTCAGCTATCAAACTGCTGTTATGCTTTTTGAAATAAATTAAAGGATTTCCACATGGTGTCTATTAAAGAATTGGTTGGTTACTGGTCTAAAGAAATGCCTACATATTTGAATGGCCAGAAATGAAGTAATTTGTATGGTGCTGATTGTGTGAAAAATAGAGAAAATCCTTTGTTGGCATTTTCTACTCTTACTAGTTATGTGTACTTATTGTCTTCAAAATTTGCCCCACCATTGTCTTTTGAACTTACATTAATTTATAGTGAAACAGACATTCTCTTATATGAGTTCACTTATAGACAGCATCACCCACCTTCTCTTGGCTAAGTCTAATAGACTATTCTCATGCTTCATGTTAGCATGAAATTTCTGATACTGCATGTCACTGTTCTCATCCTGGGAATAGTTTCTCCACTTGGGAGAAAGTGGGATACCACCAACTCTGAAGTGCTGGCCTCTGCTTAGCCTACTTTATCCCTTCTTCCTCACATACTAACCTTTCCTATATCTGAAGGTTCCAAGCCATGATACCCTCTATTCTACATGCCTACAGTATCTTATAAGTAACTTCCATTGTGCCTCAGAACTCTCAGTGTTCTCATGCTTCTCAAAATTATACCTCTAATAATAGTCTTGATTTTCTAAAGTCAAGCATCTAACGGCCTACTTCTAGTACTCATCTTTGGCTATTATTTAGGCACATTAAATGCAGCTATTAAAAACTGAATTCTTAATTATCAGCCTCAGGCCCCAGAAATAATTACCTGTTGCTTATGCCAAAATTGAGGCATTGTTCTTTGAAACTCCACACCCAATCCACCAGTGAATTATTCCTGCATTGCTTTTGCTGTCAATTTGTCCCAATTACTAACTGCTTTACTCTGAGTCATTGCCTCTTTCATTTCCTTTTCACAGTTAGCTTTCACTATATAGCAGGTTTAAGGCCAGCTCCAGCTGCATGAAACTTTATTTCTAAAAGCAAACTCTCTCTCTCTCTCTCTCTCTCTCTCTCTCTCTCTCTCTCTCTCTCTCTCTCTCTCTCTCACACACACACACACACACACACACACACACACACACACACACACACCTCAAATCAAAGCACAGCACCCAAACCAGTATTTCCTATTCTCTGTTTCACTGGCCTTGCTATTCCTGGAACTACTAAGCTTATTACTGCTATAGGGCTTAAGATTGTGCAATTTTTTTCTCCCTGGAAAATTCTTTCTGTGTATCTTACCCTTCTTAATTCCCTCAGTGAGAATCTTAGTGTCACTTTCTCTGAAAGGCAGTCTGTCATCATTCTATCAAAACTGAGCCACAATTGCTCTCATCCTTGGTATCCTGCTTTGCCTTTCTTTGCAAAATTTATAATTATTTGATGAGTTCACCATCTGCTTCCAACACAAGAAATGCAGGTAAATACTTTTTATTGCCCACTGTTGTATCCAGTACTTATAACAGTATGTAGCAGATAATAGTTTCCTAAATTATTTTCCATATTATAAATATGCGATGCCAGTACTTAATTGTATTTGTTAACTGAAGATATAATATAATGCAATATATTATGAGATAGTAAATACCAGTTCCATATTCTTTCAGCCTGTATCTTTTAGAGATTATAGAATGAACTGGCAGAATAATTTCCAAGGATTCTAGAACCCACTGTTACACGTTGCGCATTGTGTTTGTTATGAGTATTGAGGGACTGGACGACAGCCTGTTCTTTGCCTTTGAAGTCGTTTCACGATGTGAATGTTTTGGGTACAGGACACACTATTTACAATCCAGCCTTTGAAAGCATCTGAGGAGTGTGGAGGAGGACGAGGAGGAGGAGAAGGAGAAGGAGAAGAGGAGAGGAGGAGGGAAAGATAGAAAGAGAGAGAGAGAGAGAGAAAGATTGCTTGTTATCCCTGAATAGTCACCTTTCTCAAGACAGTGCTTTGCTCTTCAGGTACAAGGTATATTTAAAAATAATGATGTACTGTTTTTAACAATTATTTTCTAATTGATGCCTTATGGAAAAATGTAAAGCCATACTTTTTAGTGGACTACTATCAAAAGTCTCTTCTTGGATTGTTGGGTGGGATTTCGCCAAATTCATGACAAATTTTGAATTATGTAGTCAGTGTACAGATTCAGCAGTGTGTGAGGTAATTGTGAATGTATGCTTTCAATGTAGGTATTGCTATGGAATCTCAAAGGCAGAATCTGTAGCTTTGGTAAAACTTTAGGATACTTGCTTGCTGGATGAACTCAAGGAACCATATCAGAAGCCATGTAAAGGAGAAATAAATGATTTGATAAGATTTGTTGAACATATTCTGTTCAACATATTCTGTAAATATGAGTAATCATTGGAATTAACATGCAATCTTAGCAGGGATGTAGATATAACAATGTCATATCTAACTGAGCGTTTAAAGGATGTTAAAATAGAGATCTCACCTATATTTAATTTATATACAATCACTTTAATCATTCTGTATATACATACATTCCTTATGTTTTATGTTTGGTATAAAATCATTTACATGATTTAATTGGTGGCAACCATGATAAATTTGTCTAGTTCAAAGTTTTTATTTTAATGTATGTGAAATCATACTCACAAATCCTTATGTGCTTATCTAAGTAGGGCAGGTTATTTACATGTTATTATTAAACACCACTAATACAGAGACTGACTGCAGTATTAGTGAGGCATGAATCCATCTTAGCACGCTATTTAATCTCCAAATCTGGCAACTTCCACTCTGATTCTGATGCTGAGTCACAGCCATACTCCAGAAGCTATGAATAGTTGATACTGTTTGGATGTTGTCCTTGAATGAAGATTAGTTATCCAGCAATGTGGTGCTCTTGAGTCACATCCTAAAACCGTGGCTAGAAACATTGCAGATCACCTGATGATGGGAAAAATATCCTAGGGATAACTTGTGTGAGAGACAATTGACCACCTCTAAGGCTGAATGGAAGACTTTTATGTTTAAAAGGTACATGAATGGGATTAAGAATTAGATCAACATCTTTGCTTGTTTAGCCTATATGACCATCAGGAATGTACTTTTTCTAAACCTCATTTGTAATATTGAGGTAATTGTAATTGGTAATCTATATGAAGTTTCTGGTATAGAAATTGACCCTTGGTAAGGGCCAAATAAACTATAGTACCTATTTTGATTTTCTAAGGTATTCTAACATATTCTCAAGTAAATCAAGTTGGTTTCTCATTTCATCTGCAAATCACAACTAATCAAAGCATCACTTATGCTAATATTTTCTTATTTCCAAGACCTGTTTTTGGCTTATACTTTTAAATGCTTTAAAACATGAATAGAATACATAAAATTTTGTAACTCTAATTCTTTTTTGCCCTAAAATAGTCTAAAAAAACAAGCTACTTATTGACAATATCAAATTCCATTAGTCAGCTTATGATAAATAATTATTTGTTTCAGCAACTTAGTCACTTTTCTTGTAAGTAAATACAATGAAAAAAATCTATGGTAATTTTAGATAGTTCAGACAAACTTACTTATTTTTGCCAACATAGAAAAAGGATATTTTCTTTTATCACCAAAAGCACCACATTATATATTAATAAATTAAGACAATGATTCTCAATCTGGGGGTCAAAGGATCATTTCTCTCAGGTTGCCTAAGGCTTGAAAAACACAGATATATATTTTAGGATTCATAACAGTAGCAAAATTGCAGATATGAAGTAGCAATAAAAGTAATTTTATGGTTGGGGATCACCACAGTAGTGGGAATTGTATTAAAGGACTGCAGCATTAGGAAAGTTGAGAACAAATGGATTCTTCCTGCATTCCTTTTCTACAGATCTTTGTCATCTCTGGGGCTCTAAAACAGTCACATCTTTTTTTTACTTTTTTAAAATTTTGTTTTGTTTTTTTATTGGATGTTTTCTTTATTTACAATATCTCCTTTCCCAGGTTCCCCTCCAATAAAATAAAATAAAATAAAATAAAATAAAATAAAATAAAATAAAATAAACAAAAACTAAAACAAACCCCCGTTCCTTCCGCCTTCCTCCTGCTCACCACCCCACCCTCTCACGCTTACTGGCCCTGGCATTCCCCTACACTGGGGTATAGAACCTTCACAGGGCCAAGGTCCTCTCCTCCCATTGCTGACCAATTTGGCCATCCTCTGCTATACATATGCTGCTGGAGCCATTAGTCTCACCATGTATACTCTTTGGTTGGTGTTTTAGTCCCTGGGAGCTAGACACTATTGTGGATGCCAGCAAGTGCTGGATGACAGTAGCCTGATATAGCTGTCTCCTGAGAGGCTCTGACAGTACCTTACTAATACAGAAGTAGAGGCTCACAGCCATCCATTGGACTGAGTACAGGGTCCACAATGAAGGAGCTAGAGAAAGGACCCAAGGAACTGAAGGGTTTGCAGCCCCTTAGAATGAACAACAATCTTTTTTTTTTTTTTTACTTTTTTACAACACTGAATCTACAAGCCTATTGGCTAAAGTAATTCAATAAACTACTTATAAACTACCAGAAGCTCAACAAGTATACAAAATTATTATTATTAAATATTGATAAAGACAGAATTATTGATCAGCAAGGGTGCTTGAAACTGGAGATTAATTATGAGTACCTAGTTATCAACATTGGCATATAAAATCTTCACTTTTAGGGGGCAGATATATAGATAGAAGAAAATTATTTTAAAGTTTTAACTAGTGGCAAGATCCTTGTAAGTAAGCCTCCTTCATGTCTATAGAGCAATTCATTATTTCTATATTCCTTGCCTGTATATAATGTGATTTTTATCAACATGAAATCCCAGCCAGGCTTGTATTATTACCTCTATTTCACACATGGAAGACATATGTCATTTCTAAGCTCAGTAGTTTCAACACTAGTAACACATAGGTGGGAATTTATATTAGTAAACTTCTCAGTATAAATTTATTACTTTCCCCAAATAATACTGTCAGCCTTTAAACTTCCATGTGATAATTAGAAATTTGCCTGAGAAGTCATTTATCACCACCCATAACCTTGTTTGTGATTTGTAGAATCTTTGTCCTGGCCCTCCGGCTATTTCAGGAACACCTATCTTAAGACTTTCAGTGTTCCTTATCTGGCAGGAAGGAAAACAGTAGAGATTCAATTTAGTGTCTAATGTGGAAAGGAGGACAAAGAGGTCTTGTGATAATTGCCTGTGATAATACATTTCTTGAGAAACCATATTATTGGTAAGTACCTGGAACTTTTCCAATAATGCAAGGATTATCCAGCCAATTCTTTGTGTGTGTGCAAGTGCATGCATGAGTGACTGTGTGTGTGTGCATGTGTGCGTGTGTGCGTGTGTGCGTGTGTGCATGTGTGTGTGTGTGTGTGTGTGTGTGTGTGTGTGTGTGTGTGTGGTTGCTGGGGAGGAAACTAAGAGCTTTGCTCATACTAGAGAAACAATCTATCTCTGAAGAGCCTCAGCTTCAGCCTCAGCCTTAGTCAAACCTTAGAGAGAAGGAGTTTTGTTATTATTTGAAGAAGTGGAGAAGAGAAATGAGACTTTCCATTCCAAAGGAGACTGCCAGTGGGAAACTGCCAGTGTCAGTAATAGTGTTACATAAAAACAAGTGGGTAGAAACAAGAAGTTGTCTTTCTTATTGCTCTTAGGCATAGAAAACACCTAGTATTGTTTGCTATCCAAGGCACTGGCTCTACTTGATTTAGATTTAAATCCCTACTTCATCATTTACATTCTGTGTGACCTGAGGCATGTTGTTTTACTTCTCTGTGTCTCAGCCTCTGGTTTCTAAGGTGTCATAAAAATAGTATACATGGTCCAAGAGAATTTTAAATATAGTGAAACATAAGGTTTATAAAGTGAATAATGCTCAGGTTACCTTATAGGAGATGTTATTATTATTATTATTATTATTATTATTATTATTATTATTATTATTATTACAGATATTATGATCTGTTCTTTGGTTTTTGTGCAAGATAAAATAAGTATTGCACTATTACCATGTGAAACATACAAACAAAAAAATCCCCTATATTCAATATGTATTTATAGGTTATTGTCTCTGTTATAAATATGACAACAGAAGTAAATTGTAAGGTAGCTGGCTTGGGGAAGGACAGTAGGTTTCAGAAAATCTGGTATGAGGAAGCTTTTAAGAATAGGTGCAAATTGACTTCTTAGAGCAAGCAAATGAAGTGTTAAGTTATTGAAAAAATGTTCAAAGACCTAAATTTTCATCCTACCTCTGGCACTAATAAGTTGTGCCTATTTAGACAACTAGTCTTCATCTTGAGCTCTTAGCTTCTTGTTCAAAATAACTGGATGTCTGTCCAGATGAGTTGCTAGGTAAGTGTCTAGTGTGTCAGAGATATTTCAAATTGTACATGTGAACCTTCATTCCTTCCCTCTCCCTTTTAAACTCAGATTTCCACATACCTTGTAGAAAATTGCTGGAACCAGAGCACTAATGCCTGTTTCTGTGTTCTAGTGATAGTCTTACAATGAGTAAGGCATTGCTAAGAATGTCTGTGTTCTTTTGGGAAAGTCCAGGTTGGATCCTGTGGTAACTCAGGAACATTTGTTGGGAACTTTTCCATAAATGGCTCCAAGTGCCATCTTTCCTATTTCTTATGCCTAAGTGTTTTGAATTGATCAAGGAAATGCTAGTTGATAGTTAGAGTCCAATTTCAGTAGTCTATAGAAGGAAATGAGATGAATAATTTTAAATACTCTACTTACATCCAATAATAGTAACCTAAGATTCTAATATGTAGCAGTTGAAGCTTACCAATATTAGGATGTTTTAGGGGAGTTGGTTGAAGAGGGTGGAATTTTAAGAGAACTACACCTTTCAGTTTAACTGTGAAGGATAACAGAAAGATTGTACACACATAAGTTTTAATTCTCAGAAATTCAGACTCAATGAGAAATATGTAAAAATTAGCTATGGTAATTTGTCTTTAAAATATAATTTAATTTTCTTTTATTTTTGAGATTATAATAATCACATCTTCCCTACTTCTCCTTATTACAATACAAAATTTCCACACATCTCTCCTTGTTCTCTTTCAGTTCACAGCCTATTTTTCATTACTACTTGTTACATACATATATGTATAGGTTCTTTCCAAAGTTCAGGAAACATAATGGAAAGGCTGTATGAGCCAGAATATGAGGAGAGGAGCAAGAAAATATCTTCTGGCTATGACATAGCCACTAGACTCCCTGAAGATGTGACTAGTTACATAAGACTGGCAAAGATGGGGAGATGGGCTCTTCTTGAGCAACTCACAACAGTGAATGGTGGTTGGGAAAAATGTATTATTTTCATTGGTAATGTAGACACTGATATTCCAGTAAAAATAATCTTCCAACTACACTCATTTATACAACACTAATTAAACTCGGTGGGTCATGAGCAGAATACAGAAGGGAGAGTTGTTTCGAAGTAGTATTTCACCAGGAGGGAGGGAGTGTTAAGAGGGTAATGAGGGAGAAAATTACTAAAATTTGTTATTATACTTGTGTAAAACGTTCTTTAAAAAGAAAAAAACTGACTTTAAAATGAAGTATCTATTTGTAGGAGTTAATCTTTAGATTTTGATCATAAGGCAGTGTTCTTCAAATCTAAAAGAGACCACCTTGTGTCCTGTGGCAATATAATGCTGCTACCATTTTAAAGTGAAAATAGCAGCTCTGATTTCCCCCTAGAAGTATCACTCCTCTTGTGAGAGGTGTGTACATTGTGATGGAGACAGGGATGGCTGGATATGAGCCTTGATGACAATATCAGTGGAGTAAGAGTTGTAATGAGGATGTTGGATGGAAGAGGGAAGAAGTGAAAACGCTTGAAAACTATAAGGAGGAAATGATATTTACTGGTAGGAAAAATGGGAAAAATCCAGGATAGCTCAAAGTAGACAGTGATGACTTAATCATTATAAAGTACAAGAGCAAAGTTCTTAGTTTTCTGGGTTGTTCATGTAGACTTCTGAATTATTTTTAGAAGTTAGAATACCTTCAAATGCCATTTTTTTCTTAGAGAATAGTATACTTCAGTAGGTTTCATTTGCTTTTAGGAGAAATAGTTCCTATGAATATAGGGATGTCAAAAGTTCTCTGGGACATTCTGCTGAGTTTGATTCTAGAAGGAAGACTTCTGGCGGTCATTATATCCTTGTTAGGGTCTCAATAAGTATGTATGGATGAGTGTTTCCAGCTTTCCTTATGTGGGTTAGTTTTGACTCTTAGGGGACCAGAATCACCTTGTGGCAATTGCCTAACCCAAGGTTAATTTCTATCCCTATGGTTCAAGGGGCACAGTTTTCCTGTCTTGTTAGAAAGTACACAGAGAGCTCCCCCAAAATATTATTAGTTATGTTTATCCATATGATTATTTGAAGTACAATAAAACCCCACTGCTGTCTTCTCTCTCCTTAGACTGGAACTTTCAGCACACAAAATCCCAGAGAAATGGCTTTGATGGGTGTGGATACCAGATGCTTAGGTATCTTTCTCCTTTGTACAATAACTGGTCATTCTTTGGAGATAAAAGGTAAATGAATAAATTTAATCAATTTTAGTGAAGTAGTCTTAAAGGATATGAACAGTGTTTTCAGTATATATCATAAAAGTATAAAATTGATAGATAACATCAGTACTATTGCCAGGATGTAAAAAAATATATGTTCTTGGTAGCTACTCACATGGATAGGTAAGGTAACTAATGATCATATTCTCTTGGGTTAAATGCTACATTATAAAATAATTTCCAGGCTTCTTGTATAGGATATTTTAAAAGAAATAACTTAAGTATTTGAAATTATATATTCCTAACTCAACTTGAGTCTTTTCTTATTATTCTTACTTTTATGACAAACGGATAAAGCAGAAAAACAACTAAGCTGATGTGTCATTTTCATTGGGGAGACTCTATAGTCTCAGACATGGAGTCCTTAGGCAAGTTGCAGTATGGAAATGAACATTTATCAGAGAGAATTAGACAAAGGCTAGCATGACGGACAGTAGGACTGTAATGCTACTAAATGTGTTACTTGGTGTGTAGGAAACACTTGGTTTTGCAAACTCTGGAGATAGCTCTGAACTTCAGTGAGCTATAGATTTAATTATCTTCACAGATGAATCATAAGCCATGCCTGTACTCCAAATTCTTAAGATTTCGGGCATAGTAAATATTTTCTTTGCTTTTCCTTTTCCTGCATCCATCCCAACTTTTATGTTGGTCATAACATAATACAGAATGAGTATTGAGTGGTTCTTTTTACTAGAGACATTTATTAAACTATTATTTATATAATATTACACAAATTCTCACGTACATGTCCACTGCCAGTTCTCCATGGCAAGTGTACAGCTTTAGTTCCTAAAGAGACAAAGATCACATTTTCCTCATGTGCTTTCTTTAACAAGGATAGTTAAACAGAAATATTATGGATTTCAAATTTATTAATATAACATAAACATTTCCCTGGGTTTTTCTTGTGGTTGCTGGTAGTGGTTGTTTTATTGTTTGTTTTGTTTTGTTTTTTGGTTTGTTTGTTTGTTTTGGTTGGTTGATTTTTTTTTGGTTTCTTTTGTTGTTGTTTTTTTTGAGACAGGGTTCCTTTGTGTAATAGTACTGACTGTCCTGGACTTGTTTTGTAGACCAGGGTAACCTTGAACTTACAGAGATCTTTCTACTTTTGTATCCTTAGTAAATATCTCCCTTTTCTAGTGTAGCATTTTGAGATTACTTTAGTATATCCACAAAGTTATAAAACCACTACTGCCATAAAATTCCAGAATACTTTCGATCTCTGATGGAGAGACCTTGTGCCTCTGGTGACCACTAATCTACTGTTTTCGCATATAGGATTCTATATAGCTGAAATAATTAGATATATGGTTTTATGAGATAGCTTCCCTATATATAGAATACGATTTCAAGGCATTTCTATTTATAGCTTGTTATCAGTGCTTTACTCATTTTTCTAATAAAATATTATCCCACTGTATAGATTTGTTAGAATTTTTATCCAGTAATCAGGTGATGGGCATTTGGAAATTATTCACATTCAACAATCTTCCTCATAAAATACAGGAAAAATATAAATCTTTTCCTGATTTCATTTCAGTTAATCCTCCTCAGGATTTTGAAATATTGGATCCTGGATTACTGGGTTATCTCTATTTGCAATGGAAACCTCCCGTGGTTATTGAAAAATTTAAGGGGTGCACACTAGAATATGAGTTAAAATACCGAAATGTTGATAACGCCAGTTGGAAGGTAAGTAAAGCATGGCTTGCAACATCAGATTGAACTGATCATTAGGTGTTTTCTTGTAACCCCTGACTTCAATATCCATTACTTTGTATGCCTAAACAGTTCTAGTTACTATATGAAATGCTGCCATGTAAGCTTCTGTGCTCTATTTTGCCCTCATTCACTATTAAGGTTACCCTTGGAAGTACTAGAAAATTAGAACTTAGAGAATACGAACTTGAAGAACACTTATTCATTTTGCTGTATTTTATACTTTCTTCTTTTACTAGTTTATTTCCTATAATTCTAACAAAATCCTTTATTTTGAGTTAAATCTTTGCATACACATCACAGAACACAGCATTGTTCTTTACATGGATGACAAGATCTCAGTGAAAGCTTATTGAATTATTAGCTATTTATAAAGTCAACTATTGTGTTCATTTGGAGCTCTGTTGCAAAATATATGCCATTAGCTCTGTAATTCAGCTGGGTAGTATTAATGAGCAATTCAAGTCTAATATTTATTGAACAATATGTTGACTAGATACACTGCTGGGTTTCATAAATATAAGACTCTCTCTCATATATTATTTTTTTCATCTTTCAAATACTCAGAAATTGTCCAATTTTCTCTAGGTGCCTGTGAGATTTTTTTTTTATTTTATGAGATTCCTGAAGGTTTTATAGTATATCTGAAATGGCAAGTCTTTGGCCATGCAATACCCATATTGTTTGTGAAAATGATCCATTTAACTCCAAATTAAGAGCTCATGTTCCTATCACAGAGCCTTTTCCTTTACTAAATGTCTTCTGTTTTCTTATATATTAATTGTTCAGTTATATGTATTTCTTTTTTTATTAGATGTTTTATTTATTTACATGTCCTACAATATCTCCTTTCCCCAGTTCCCCTCCCCCCAAAAGAAAACAAATAAAATTAAAAAAAACAAAACAAAAACAAACTCCTGTTCCCTCTCCCCTCCCTCTGCTCACTACATATGTATTTCTAAAATGGACTGTTTCATCTTTTTATCAAACAGACTATAATTACTAGGAATCTAATTTACAAGGATGGGTTTGATCTTAATAAAGGCATTGAAGGAAAGATACGTACGCATGTGTCAGAGCTTTGTACAAATGGATCACAACTTCAAAGTCCATGGACTGAAGCTTCTTATGGGATATCAGATGAAGGTTAAGACATTTCTTTTTCGTATTTGATATTATCAGAAAAAAATCCGTGTAGAGAATAAGTTCCCTAATATTTATTATGAATGAATCATATAGATGACTCTATGCAGAGTAAATTGTGAGACAATTAGATATAAATAGAATCTTTCTTACTATAAGTGAGTTGACTTTTTTGTTTTTAAAACTCATTAAATCAACAAACTTTTTAAAAACTAAGTCTACATCACTATTGGTAGAGTCCTCACTATGGAGCTATATTAGTAAATGGGAATGGGAATTTGCTCAATTCTTGAGAGCATCTTTGAATAATTAATTTAATCCTTTGACATGAACTAGTGTCAGTAAATAAGCCCTCAAACCTTTCCAGGTTTGCATATACTTCTTACAGTGAAGTAATTTCTGCTAGCTTCCTTTTGCAATCTTTCTCATTATGCTGATTGCTAAATGAAGTAACACAGCCAAAAAAAATAAAATTGCATAGTGATTGCATAGATGATCTGTCACCATGTCTCTCAGCTATTCATAGCTCATTCATTTCATAGGAAGTCTGGGAACTAAAATTCAGGACATGAAGTGTATATATTATAACTGGCAGTATTTGGTCTGCTCTTGGAAGCCTGGAAAGACAGTACATTCTGATACCAACTATACTATGTTTTTCTGGTAAGTATTTTTATACTTAGAATCTCACATTGGGTGAACATATATCAAGATTAGTCCAGAGTCCCAGCAACTATATCTCTATTGAATTACAACCATTTTCTTCAGCAGAGTCCTATGTATGATGATAATTAATCATAATTATGTGGGAATCTCAAGTTGAAGATACAGCAAGACATCCTGTGACTATTTCTGTACAGGATGAAATATTACATCCTCTAGATAGCTGGGTTTATTGTTTTAAAAGGTTGAGTATTTTTTATACACTTAACTTTTTAAAAAGCAGTAATATGTTAAAGTGGATCTTCTTGCTATTTTTTTAATTAACTGTTAGTGAAGCTTTAAAAACATAGAATCTTTTGAAGATTTTATTTTCTATGCACATGTAATATATTCTAGGCATACTCACCCCTCCCCTCCTTTATTTTCTTCCCTCCTTCTCAACAAGCCCTCTCTGACTATCTTGTCTTTTTGTTTGTTTTAATTCTCATGTTGTGGTCAGCTGAGTTTAACTAGGGCTTGTGTGGGCAAGCATGTGGCACATGGGTGACAGACCAGTGAAAACATGGCCCTCCTCCCATCAACATGCCCCCACCCCCCATCAACAGCCAGCTCCTTAATTGCTTTACAGTAACACAATCACTCAACACATTCTGACATTCTTTTGCTAAATTGCACATCTGTTTTCCATTTCCCTTCTCTACTGTAAGAATCTTCCTTTAGACTCCCCTCATTCCTCACTTGGACATCTGCCATGACCTTCCAAATGGTGGCTGCTCAGACTGTAGCATTTTGTCTTCCTGTTCATTTCTGCCTCCTGAAGCTACTTTTGTCTTCCTTGTCTTTTTTATATGCCAGCTCCTGACCATATACCCCCCAGTAGCTGCATATTATGCACAGGATCAAATCAAGGTTGACTTTCAAGTTTTCCCCTCATTGTATCACTACCTTTCCAAAACTATAGCTTGCTGTGGCCAGGATCAGTATGCTACTCTATTAGATCCATCTTTATTTTTCTTTTCCTTATCCAAGTTTTTTGTAATTTTTTTTTTTTTGTATTTTGCGTTCATTGACTTTTGTGCATTTTACAATCTGGAATGACCTCTGGTTCACTCTGTTATCAATTCTTTTTCATCCTTTTCGGCCCATGTGATATCTAAATTCATTGACTCTGCTGATCATGCCAGCTTCTGTTCATCTTTGCTACTGAACTATTACTTTTTATAGCACTTTCTTTATTGTTTGGATGATACTCAAATTTATTTCATATATGTATATTTTGTCTCCTCAAGTTTCTTTTTTAAGATTGGTGGATGTAAACCAATTCTCACATTTCTCTTAACTAATCACAAAAGGCCATACCAACAATAGATTACTACTAATTATTAACTAAATGAATGAAACCAAGGATGGTAACATGGATAAATGGAAATATCAGAGATTGTACATTTACCAAAGAAAGACAAAGCAAGAGAAACCAAGCTTGTAGTATTTGTTAGCTTTAAGCCCACAATCTGATTGGATCTTTTAAAAGAAATACACAATATATAAATGATTGAGCATGAAGGATTAGTGCTTTTGAGAACTGGGCTCTAAACCCTGCTCTGGCCTCATACAGCTAGGTAGCCTTGAGCAAACAATTTCCTCTTGGGGGAATGTTTCATTTTCCATATCTTAAATTGAATCGATACATTTCTAAATTTTTGGTCATTAAATCAATAAATTTAGACATTTATTAAATGAGAAACACTGCTCTAGTTTTTAAAAAAAAAACACAACAAAGAAGAGAGGAAGCCACTCTCCACAGTGTCCTTCATATTTAACATAACTTATCCTCCCTTGGTAAAATGGGGAGAAATAAAGGTCAATATTTTACATAGTGTATGTCATTTTTCACAGACTCAAAGTCACATAGTCAATATTTATAAACCTAAGCAACAGTTGGGCATATTGATGTATACCTGTCATCCCAGAATTTGGGAGGCTAATGTATAACATTCATGAGTTTGACACCAGACCACTGGACTACACAGTAAGTTCCAGGATAGTGTATAGTTAAATACTATGTCAAACAATAATGAATAAACAAAGTCAATTGAAGATATGAAGTCTCCTGCCCTATAAGCAGGCATCTTACCAAAAGACTAAAATTTATAAACACTTCCCTAAATTAGGACACTTGGTATAAAGTGCATTTAATAGAATCTAGATATTTTCACTAGCTTCTTATCAGTTGTTATGCTGGTCTCATTTCAGAAGGGATTTTTGGCTGCTTTAAAACCAAAATCACATTTTGCATTGCAAACTAATATTTTGGGGGGTGGGGGTGGGAAACAAGTCAGGAATTATTGATTTAAAAATCAGTTGTTAACAAGGTCTTTCATTTCCATCAGCCATATCACGCATACAAAGTTAACTTTAAATGCCATGGTAAAATCTCTTGCTTAAGGTCAAGGGAAAACTACACTTTACTTGATAAAAATTACACTGCATTTTGTTTTGTTCATTTCACTTCCTCTATTCATGGGTTTTCAGGCTCATATCATAGTGCTATAACATCAGAGGATTTCTTTCGATTTTAGTACACTTAAGAAAATTATATATTTGCTCTTACATCTTATTTCTACACAAATTGTTTTCTTTGTCAAATATTACCAAGGCTACCTAAGTATTCTAAATCTCTAATTCACAAACTTTGATGAGTCAACAAAAACTAAATAGATGAATAATACTTGAGTTGCTTTGAGATTTTTATGAAGATTAATATTGAACTGAAGCTCCATGAAGTTAACTGTTCCTGTTTTTCCTGCTGTTGAATCTATAGATCTTATTATTCCATGTAGCATATAGTAGGTGCACTAAAGCATAGAGTGCTGTTGAATGATTTTTTTCATAATAGTCATTTTATAATTTAACGTTTTCTATTTATTTGAGAATGTTGTACATGTGTAACATATTTACATCATTTCTACCTCTCCCTCTCTTCCTTCCAACTGGTCTTGTAACATCTCATTCCTCCCAAATTCATGACATCTTTTAAAAATAATATTATTATATATGTATATATATGTGTGTGTGTGTGTATGTGTGTTTATATGTTTATATGTGTGTGTATAATCTACTGAATCAATAAACTGTGCTCATACGTGCATTTCATATAATATAATAAGGTGATTTAAATCTGAGCACCAAGATACAAAAAGATGATACTAAACAATTCCTAAACTGCTTCTTGTGTTATAGGTATGAGGGCTTGGATCATGCTTTACAGTGTGCTGATTACCTCCAGGATAATGAAAAAAACATTGGATGCAAACTTTCCAACTTGGACTCATCAGACTATAAAGATTTCTTTATCTGTGTTAATGGATCTTCAAAGTTGGAACCTGTCAGATCCAGCTATATGGTTTTTCAACTTCAAAATATAGGTTATATGAGAAAATGATGTCAACTTAAAACTCGTTGATTATCCTTTAGGCTATTTCTAAGTGAGCAGGAGAGGCAAGAGGAGAGAGTGATATTTATTAAAGTGATGGAAGTACAAAGCCAGAAGCATAAGGCACTCCACGGAATCAATTAATCATGGCTTCCAATGATAAAAGATTGAGAACCAAAACATTTTTATTTCATCAGAATTTGTATTTTTGTTTCTAACAGTTATAATTGTGAAAGTTTCTATAATCAGGTAGACCTGGTGCAATGTCAGATGTACGGTGACCACAGCATATGTGTTACTGAGAAAACAGTCACAATAGTAGTTGTAGTAAAAGTGGTTTGGTTGTTTCTAAAGTTGCAAAAATGGGAAAATGACTGCAATTATTTGGGTCTTCTTATTTTGGGGGGGGTTGAATATTTATTAGTGTAGGCTTTATCAAAAACAAATGAACAAAACTTAGTTTCCCATGCTGGGTGGTGGTGGCACATGCCTTCAATTCCAACACTTGGAAGGCAGAAGCAGGTGGACCTCTTGAATCCAAGGCCAGCCTGGTCTACAAAGCAATTTCTAGGACTGCCAAGGCTACGAGAGAAACTTGGTCTCCAAACACACACACACACACACACACACACACAGACACAGACACACACACACACACACACACACACACACAGACACACACA
>JADRCD010032420.1:0-13521 GCA_019843815.1 Montemys delectorum
TGCTCAGCCTGCTCTCTTATAGAACCCAAGACTTCCAGCCCAGGGATCACACCACCCACAAAGGTAAGCTGCTTCCCAACTAGCTTGTAACTCATTACTCTATCTATTCAAATGTGAGTTAAACTAGTGGCTAGTTTCTTCTCTTCAGATTTATCTGTATTGACTTCCTCAGACTCTGCATGGTGAATCCCCAGCCTCTGCCTATCTCTCAAAGTTCCAATTTCTCTACTAGAACTCCTACCTTGTTTCTTACAGAACAGAAGCCTACCAGCCCTGAGATGGTACCACCCACATGGGGCCCTCCCACCCTTGATCACTAATTGAGAAAATGCCCCATAGCTGGATCTCGTGTAGGCACTTTCCCAACTGAAGCTCCCTTTTCTGTGATAACTACAGCCTGGGTCAAGTTGACACAAAACCATCCAGTACAATGTGTAAGCTGAATAAACCCTTTCCTCCCCAACTTGATTCTTGTTCATGATGTTTGTGCAGGAATAGAAACCCTGATTAAGACAAATGTGTGTGTGTGTGTGTGTGTGTGTGTGTGTGTGTGTGTGTGTATACATACATATATATATACATACATATACATATATATTTTCTTGCTTTAACTAATTTCTCTAAACATAATTTTTTATATATCATTCTGTAAAATTGTCCATTGGACAATTCATTTTAAAAGTAGTAAGAGCAGTGGGGCAGTGGTGGCCCATACCTTTAATCCCAGCACTTAGGAGGCAGAGGCAGGCGAATTTCTGAGTTCAAGACCAGCTTGGTCTACAGAGTGAGTTCCAGGACAGCCAGAGCTACACAGAGAAAACCTGTGTCAAATAAAAAAAGAACAAAAATAATAGTAAGACCAAACCCCATGACAAAGGTTTATGCATCTTTTCAATAGTTATTGAATACTTCCTCTGTGATGGGAAGTCTATTAAAAATAAGTGGGTAAATATATAGTAATAGTTCTATTTACTGTCATCACAATTGGATGAATCAACTTCTGTAAAAATAGTAGAATAAACTTGGGCAATGAGTCACAAGCAGCATATGATTTCTAAGCTTGTTTGGCAAGTAGACTACAAAACAGATCAGCTAAATCCCAAACCATTAATATTCCTATTGGGAACATATTCCTATGAGGTCAGATTGCTTGAAGTTTTAAGACTGACCCTAAATATAGGTATCATCTTCTGGTATTAGCTGAGATCAAGGAACATGAAGAAGAAAACAGGATTTTTTGTTTGTTTTTCCTATATGCCTTCTCTGTTGCTGGAAAGACCTTCTATCCTATTGCTACTGCTTTCCTTCAGTGATATTAGACTACATTTCCCTAGTTTCCAGGGTAGAGTGCATACTGGTTATACTACAGTCTGTCAACACTGGATTGAACTTCCAAGCCATCCAGCTTCAAGGACTGAGTACCTACTGGTTTATGGGCTTCTGTAGTGTGAGAATGCCATTGTTGAATACCTGAACTACATAGCATATGATAACCTAATAAATCTCATGATAAGAAAAATGTTCATTTCAAGACAAAAAGTTCAGAATACCCACAATACAACTCACAGTCCTTATGAAGCTCAAGAAGAGGGAAGATCAAAGTGTTGATGCTTCAGTCCTGTGTTGAAGGGGGGGACAAGATAATCACAGGAGGTAAATGAAGGGAGTGACAAGGGAAATGAGGAGAAATGGTGTTAGGAAATTGAACAGAGGTGTGTAGCAGTGGGGGATGGGAAACTGGGGGTAACCACTAGAAAGTCCCAGAGGCCAGGAAAGCAAGAGTCTCCCAGGCCCCAATAGGGATGAAATTAGCTGAAATACTCAACAAAAGGGAGATAGAACCTGTAGAGACCATATCCAGAAGTTAGGCATGGCCCTCAGTTGAGGAATGGGGCTACCCACCCATGACAAAAATATTAACACAGAATAGTTCCTATCTAAAGAAAATGCCATGGGTCCCTCTATGTATACTCTTTGGTTGGTGGTTTAGTTCCCAGGAGCTCTGGGAGGTCCTTCCTCTAACTCCTCCGTTGGGGTCCCCTGTGTTCAGTCTGATGTTTGGCTGTGAGAATCCTCATTGGTTTTGGTCATGCTCTGGCAGAGCCTCTCAGGAAACAGACATACTAGACTCCTGTCAGCAAGCACTTCTTGATATCAGCAATAGTGTGTGCATTTGGTGTCTGCAGATGGCATAGGTCCCCAGGTGGCGAGGTCTCTGGATGGCCTTTCCTTCAGTCTCTGCTCCATTTTTGTCCCTGCATTTCCTTTAGACAGGAGCAATTCTGGCTTAATATTTTTGAGATGGGTAGGTGGCCCCATCCTTCAACCAGGAGCCATGCCAAGCCTCTGTATTTTGTCTCTAAAGGTTCTCTCTCCCCTCTGGTGGGTATTTCAGCTAAGGTCATCCAGATTTAGGCCTGGGAGCCTCTTGCTTTCCTGGTGTCAGAGATTTACTAGTGACTACCACCAGTTTCCCATTCCCAATTGCTATACACCTCCATTCAATTTTCTGACCCTCTGAACTTCTCCCCCATCTCTTCCCACAGCTGATCCTGCCCCACTGCCCCTTGTTTCCCTTCCTGTCCTTTCTCTCCCACATCCCTCCCTCCATTTACCTCCTGTGATTATTTTGTTGTCTTTTCTAAGTAGGACTGAAGCATCTACACTTTGGTCTGCCCTCTTCTTGAGTTTTATATAATCTTTGAGTCTTATAGTGAGTATCCCAACTTTTTTTCCTAATATCCACTTATCAGTGAGCACATCCCATGTGTTCTTTGTTACTGGGTTATCTCACTCAAGATGATATTTTCTAGTTCCATCCATTTGCCTAAGAATTTCATGAAGTCATTGTTTTTAATAGCTGAGTAGTACTCCATTGTGTAAATGCACCACATTTTCTGTATCCATTCCTCTGTTAAGGGACATCTGGGTTGTTTCCAGCTTCTAGCTATTATAAATATGGCTGCTATTAACATAGTGGATAATGTGTCCTTGTTATATGTTGGAGTATCATTTTTGTATATGCCCAGAAGTGGTATAGCTGGGTTCTCAGGTATTAGTACTATGTACAATTTTTGAAAAACTGACAGACTGATTTCCAGAGTGTTTTTACCAACTTGCAGTCCCACCAGCAATAAAGGAATGCTCCCCTTTCTCCACACTCTTGCCAGCATCTGCTGTCACCTGCATTTTTTATCTTAAATATTCTGGCTGATGTGAGGTGGAATTTCAAGGTTGTGTTTTTGGGAGGAAGGGACAGGATTTTTGTGTGTAGCCCTAGCTGTCCAGGAACTCACTCTGTAGACCAGGCTGGCCTCAAACTCAGAAATCTGCCTGCCTCTGCCTCCCAAGTGCTAGGATTAAAGGCATGTGCCACCTCTGCTGGGCCTCAGGGTTGTTTTGATTTGCATTTCCCTGATGACTAAGGATGTTGAACATTTCCTTAGGTACTACTCAGCCATTTGGTATTCCTCAGTTGAGTATTATTTGTTTAGTTCTGTACCCCATTTTTCAATAGGGTTATTTGGTTCTCTGGAGTCTAACTTCTTGAGTTCTGTATATATATTGGATATTAGCCCTCTATCAGATATAGGTTTGGTAAAGATCTTTCCCCAACCAGTTGGTTGCTGTTTTGTCCTATTGACAGTGTCTTTTGCCTTACAGAAGCTTTGTAATTTTTTTTTAAGGTCCCATTTATCAATTCTTGTTTTTAGAGCAGAAGCTATTGGTGTTCTGTTCAGGAAATTTTCCCTTGTGCCCATGTGCTCAATGCTCTTCCCCACTTTCTTTTCTATTAGTTTGAGTGTATCTAGTTTTATGTGGAGGTCCCTGATCCACTTGGACTTGAGCTTTGTACAAGGAGATAGAATGGATCTATTTGCATTCTTCTACATGCTAACTGCCAGTTGAGCCAGCACCATTTGTGGAAAATGTCTTTTTTCCACTGGATTGTTTTAGCTCCTTTGTCAAACATCAAGTGACCATAGGTGTGTGTGTACATTTCTGGGTCTTCAATTCTATTCCATCGATCCACCTGCCCGTCACTGTACAAATACCATGCAGTTTTTATCATAATTGCTCTGTAGTATAGCTTGAGGTCAGGGATGGTGATTCCACCTGAAGTTCTTTTATTATTGAGAATAGTTTTCGCTATCCTAGGTTTTTTGTTATTCCAGATGAATTTGCAAAATGCTCTTTCTAACTCTGTGAAGAATTGAATTGTAATTTTGATGGGGATTACATTGAATCTGTAGATTGCTTTTGGCAAGATGATCATTTTAACTATACTAATCCTGCCAATCCATGAGTATTGAAGATCTTTCCATCTTCAAAGGAATACAAGTTGTAAAGGAAGAAGTCAAATTATCACTATTTGCTGATGATAATGATACTATACTTAAGTGACCCCAAAAAATCCACCAAAAAACTCCTAAACTTGATAAACAACTTCAGCAAAGTAGCTGGATATAAAATTAACTAAAGCAATTCAGTGGCCTTCCTCTACACAAAGGATTAACAGGCTGAGAAAGAAATTAGGGAAACAATACCCTTCTCAATAGTCACAAATAATATAAAATATCTTGGAGTGACTCTAAGCAAGTAAAAGATCTGTATAACAAGAACTTCAAGTCTCTGAAGAAAACATTTTAAAAAGTAAAAGGTTATTGAAATAGTTATAATAATAGTAAAGAACTGAGCTCCAGTACAATGCAAAGTAAGAAGTGCAATAACAATGAATGTGAGGGAAACAATTAGGACCAAATAGTTAGAAAATAACTGTGCCACATTTTTACTTACCACTTTGACTTAATTTGAAAGACAGGGCTTTTGCAGACTTTAGGGAAAATGGTTAATAATAACTCTAAAATTATATCATCCTAGCATTTTAGCCCAAGAGGAAAGGGATGGGATATCTTTTTCAGAATTCTTAGTATAAATTCCAAAGAAATTTTACAATGTAGCCAACTTTGGGATCAATTGTCATCTATGAGGTAGAAAATAATACCTTTATATAATACCTAAGTGTTGTACCAAAGGCGGGCCACCTGCTTAGGCCTGGCTGATGCTTTCTCTCTCTCCCTGGTGCTGATCTGTGCCTGCACGGTGCCTTAGTTAAAAAGGAAGCAATGTATAAATGAGATATTTTATTATAAGAAAGGGAAACTAGGTTGGTCAAGTAGAGAGAAGGAAAGGAGAAGAGGAGAGAGAAAGAGAGAGAGAGAGAGAGAGAGAGAGAGAGAGAGAGAGAGAGAGAGAGAGAAAGGAAAGGAAGAAAGCAAGAGAGCAAGAAGGCAAGAGAAGAGAACAAAGAGCAGGAAAAGAGAAGAAAGGTAAGAGAGGAAAGAGGGCAAGAGAGGAACAAAGAGCAAGAGAGAGAGGAGGGCGTAAACAGTCCCTTATATTGTATGGGGCATGGCATGCCTGGCTGTGCTGTAGTCAGATTACTGAGTGTAGGGTCCAGCTAGAATGCTGGGAGCTTGGGGCATTGTTTACCTGATAGATCACACATTCCTGTTTGGGAAGCTGTGAGGGGTTGTGACTGAAACAGGAGGCAATTACTCAGGAGTTATGGCTGAACTCCTTCTGCCCCCTACAAGCAGAAAACTGCCCATGGATGGATGCTCCAGGGTTCAAAGCCAAATCCTCGACTGAGCCTAAGTTACCTGAGCAGACCACTGCCCTACACCTAAGGTTTAATGATGACCAATTTTACTTTTTCTATATGTTTATCTATGATAAAGAACTGTAGTACTATAAGTGAAAGCTATATAATAAACACCCAGAAAGTACAATTATTTCAGACAAAAACACAAAATTATTACAGGGATCCTGATATCTGAAGTAAAAAATAGCATATATCAAAATACATACATGTATTGAAATGTATATATAAATATACATATAGAATAGGTGCTGAATTTACAAAATTAAAAATATGAGAGACAGTAATAAATATACTAAAACTCTCCTCTGAGAAAACATTACTAATATTTAGAAGACTTCCATAGTTTTTAAGAACTTTAGAAGCTAGCTTTCTGTGTTTCATCTAATATTGTCTAAATATTTTCCTAAGTAAATTTCCTAATTTGTGAATTTTAAATTATAATCTGGTTGATGAAAGAAAAATATGTATGCAGTTGTAATCATTAAATAAAATAATTTCTATATAGCTCATAGCATAGCATTTGATATTAAATAAATGACTTTTTGCTATTGTTATATAGTCCTTGTATTATTATTTCAGTGGATAATGATTTTTTTTATCAAAAAGAACTAACTTCAATGATAGAAAAACTTGTATTGTTACTTTAGCACTTGATCAATAGAAATACTTGATTCAATCAAGATAAGTTAGGTACAAACATATATTTCCAAGCAAATAATTATATTTGTTTATTTTTTAATTATATTTTAAAATTTATTCGTTGAGATTTTTTTATACCTGCATATAACATGTTTTGACAAATTCCTCCTAATAACTCCCTTCAAATCCTACTGGATCCCCCACATCCTCCTCCATACTTCTTATCCTTATATGTTTTTTTTTGTTCATGATCCACCAAATCCCATTAGCCTTGCTCATATATGTTTGGCTCTGAGGGCATGCCTTGTACCATGGTTAATCTACTATGGCCAAGCAAGTATCAATTGTCAATAACTCTTTTGGTAATATTGAGTGTTTGTAAACCCCTCTCCTAATCATGTAGGAATGTTGACTGACCTGATCTTTAGAAGGTACTGAACAAGGGACAACAATTACTGTGAGTTTATGAATACAATGGTCCTGAGATATCTAGAAGACATTATATCATTCAGGTCTTCCCCAACCTTTGACTCCCACAATTCCTCCATTCTCCTATAATGTTCCCTGGTCCTTGAGGGGAAGATGTACAATATACTTATTACTTTTATGGCTAAGTTTGTCATAGATATTTATTAACATTTTGGCCAGTTGTGTCTGTAAATCAAAAAGTCTTTCTACAATTCAGTGATAATGAAAGCACAGCATACCCAAACTTTTGGGACACAATGAAAGCAGTTCTATGATGAAAATTCATAGCACTATATGCCTTCTTGAAATCAAAGAGATCTTATACAACAACAAAGCACATTTGAAAGCTCCAGAACAAAAAGAAGCAAACACATCCAAGAGGAGAAGATGGCAGGAAGTAATCAAACTCAGGGCAGGAATCAACCAATTAGAAAGAAAGAGAACAATATAAAGGATCAACAAAACTAAGAGCAGATTCTTTGAGAAAATCAACAAGATAGATAAACCCTTAACCAAACTAACTAAAGGGCATAGAGACAATATCCAAATTAACAAAATCAGAAATGAAAAGGGAGACAAAACAACAGATACAAAAGAAATTAAAAAAATCATCAGATCTTACTATCAAATGCTAGGCTTAGCAAAACTGGAAAACCTAGATCAAGTGCAATGATTTTCTAGACAGATACCACATATCCAAGTTAAATTAAGAGCACATAAACTGTCTCAACAGTCCCATAATTCTTAAGGAAATGAAAGCAGTTATTAAAAACCTCCTAACCAAAATATGTCCAACACCAGATGGTTTTAGTGCAAAATTCTACCAGACATTCAAAGAAGAGTTAATACTAATACTCTTCAAACTATTCCACAAAATAGAAACAGAAGGAAGACTGTCTAACCAATGCTACGAAGTCACAGTTACTTTGAAACATAAACCACAGAAAGGCCCAAAAAAGAAAGAGAATTTCAGACCAATTTCACTTATGAATATCAATGCAAAATTATTCAGTAAAACTCTTTCAAATTGAAGCCAGGATCCCATCAAAGCCATCATCACCACTATCAATTAGGCTTCATCTCAGGTATGCAGAGATGTTTCAATATAAGAAAATCCATTAATGTAATTCACTATATAAGCAAACTCAAAGAAAAAAAATCACATAATCATCTTATTAGATGCTTAAAAAGGCTTTGACAAAATCTAACACCCTTTCATCTTAAAAGTATTGGAAAGACCAATAATTCAAAAACCATGCCAAAACATAACAAAAACAATATACAGCAGACTTACAACAAATATCAAATTAAACTGAAAGAAACATGAAGCAATACCACTAAAATCAGGGACTAGACAGGGCCTCTAACTGCCCCCCTCATCTATTCAATATAGTACTCAAAGTTCTAACTAGAGCAATAAGACAACAAAAGGAGATCAAAGGGATGTAAATTGGAAAAGAAGAAGTTAAGGTATCTATTTAAAGATAATATGATAGTACACAAAAGTGACCCCAAAAATTCTACAAGAGAATTTCTATAGCTGATAAATAACTTCAGCAAAATAAATAGATATAAAATTAAGTCAAACAAATCAATACCCTTCCTTTACACAAATGATTAACAGGCTGAAAAAGAACATAGGGAAGCAACACCCTTCCCAATAGTCATAAGTAATATAAAATATCTTGGTGTGACTCTAACCAAACAAGTGAAACATCTTTATAAGAAGAACTTCAAGTTTCTGAAGAAAGAAATCCAAGAAGAACTCAGAGGATGGAAAGGTCTCCCATGCTTATGGATTGGCAGGATTAACATAGTAAAAGTGGCCATCCTACAAAAAGTAATCTACAGATTCAATGCAATCCCCATCAAAATCCCAACACAATTTTTCACAGACATGGAAAGAGCAATTCTCAAATTCACAAGAAACAAGAAAAATCACAGGATAGACAAAACAATTCTCAGCAATAAAAGATCTTCTGGGGAATCACCAATCATGACCCCAAGCTGTACTACAGAAATAGTGGGGGAAAAAACACATGGTAGTGGTACAGACACAGACAAGTCATCTATGGAATAGAATTGAATACACAGAAATAAACCCACACACATGTGATCAATTGGTCTTTGACAAAAAAGCCAAAACTATCCATTGGTTTAAAAAAAAAAAAACATTTTCAACAAATGATGATGGCCTAAATGGTCTGCATATAGAAGAAAGCAAGTGATCCATATTTATCTCATTGTATAAGCTCAAGTCTAAGTGGATCAAGAACCTCCACATAAAGCCAGATTCACTGAATCTAATAGAAGAGACAATGGTAAAGAGCTTCAAATGCATTGGCACAGGGGGAAATTTCTTGAGGAGAACACCAGTGGTTCTGGATCTAAGAGCTACAATTGCCAAATGGACCTTGTGAAACTGAAAAACTTCTGTAAGGTAGAGGACACTGTCAATAGGACAAAATGACAACTTACAGTTTGGGAAAAGATCATTAACCCTCTATCAGATGGAAGTCTAATTTCTAAAATATACAAAGAACTGAAGAATTTAGACTCCAAGAAAAAAAAAAAGCAAATTACCCAATTAAAAAGTAGAGTAGTAGAGTATAGACCCGAACAGAGAAATCTCATCAGAGGAATCTTGAATGGCTGAGAAACACTTAAAGAAATATTTATCATCTTGAATCATCAGGGAAATCCAAATCAAAATGACTCTGAGATTCCACTTTGCACCAATCAGAATGGCTAAGATGAAAAATTCAAGTGATTGTGCATGCTGGCAAGGATGTGGAGAAAAGCAAACTATTCCTCCTTTGCCGGTGGGAGTACAAACTGATCCAACTCTGGATATCAATATTGCACTTCCTCAGAAAGATGGAAATAGCTTTACCTGAAGACCCAACTATATCACTCCTGGGCAAATAACCAAAATATGCTCTACCATACCACAAGGACACGGGTTCTACTATGTTTATAGCTGACTTATTTATAATAGCCAGAAGCTAGAAGCAACCTAGATGTTCCTAGCCAAAGAATGGATACAGAAAATGTGATTTATTTATGCAATAGAATAGTATCTAGCCATTAAAATGAGAACATCATGAATTTTTCAGCAAAATATATGTAACCAGAATATATCATCCTGAGTGAAATAACCCAAACCCAAAATGACATGCATTGTATGTACTCATTGGTAAGTAGATATTATGCAAAATGTTCAGAGTACCCATGACATAACTCATAGACTTTAGGAAGCTTAACAAGAAGGAAGGCCCAAGTGTGGCTACCTCAAACCAACTTAGAAGGGTAACAAAATAATCAGGGGAGGCAGTGGTGGAGGAAACTTGGTGGGATTGGGTAGGAAAAGGGCAAAAGGAAGGGCAGGATCAAGTATGTGGAGATAGAGGGGGAATCTCTAGAAAGTCTCAGAAGCCTGGGGTGTGAGAGTCTACCAGGACTCAATGTGGATAGCATTAGCCAAAATGTCCAATAATGGGGGATGGAACTGGAAGAGACCATTTGCAGTAGATAGACATAGTCCCCAGTTGAGGGATGTGGCCACTCACCCATCATCAAAATTTTTAACCTAGAATTGTTCCTGTCTAAAGGAAATGCAGAAGAAAAAATTCAGAGACTGAAATTAAGGCCATCCAGTGACCAGCTCAACTTGTGGTCCATTCCATTGGTAAGCACCAAATCCTGACACTATTAGTGAGGCCACATTGTGTATGCAGACAGGAGCCTCGAATGGCTGTCCTCAGTGAGGCTTTACCAGCAGCTGACTCAGACAAATGCAGACATGTTCAGCCAAGCATTGGACTGAGGTCAAGGACCATTATGGAAGAGCTAGAGGAAGGACTAAAGGAACTGAAAGGATTTACAACCGCATAGGAAAAACCAGTATCAACTAAACCAGACCCATCAGAGTTCCCAGAGACTAATCCAAAAACCAAGGAGCACACATGGGCTGGTTCATGGCCCTGAGAACATGTGCAGCTGAGGATTGCCTTGTGTGGCTCCAGTGGAAGAGGATGAGCTTAATCCTGTGGAAGCTTCATGCCCCAGGGAAGAGTGATGGAGGTAGGGGTGAGGTAGGTGGCCTGTTGGGGGAGTACCCTCTCAGAAGCAGGGGAAGAAGGGGGAGGAATTCAGAATTGGAGGACCAGGAAGGAGGACAACTTTTGGACTGTAAGTGAAAAAATGAAATTGTTTAAATTGTGTTCTCAAATGAATTTCAATAACAAAATTGTAATTTAGTTTTAGTTACTCCAAATGACTCATTAAAATGCAATATATGTTTTCATAGTCTGCTTAACCAGCAAAAGCATATTATTGTAATTATTTTATGTGGATTTCTTTAATGAAAAAATATTAAATTGTATCAAATATCAAATGAAAGTTATATAAGTTCAAATAAAACTTAAAATTGTAATGTACCTCAGAAACAGAGATCTACTTTTTTACTTTGAGATTTTAGATATTTTTTCATAAACATTTAAATATGAGATCCTCATATTTATGTAAAGAACACAAAGTGAAGTGCTGTCATCATTCAGATAATGCTAACATATAATAAATGAAACAAAATCTGTATAATAAAGGTTATCATATGTAAATTACTATGAAATACATATTGCTTATAAAATATTTAAGCAATATGACAATTCTATAAGAATTCCACCACTTGAGAAAAACACTGTTAAAATTAGGAATGTATATCCTTCATTTTTTCATTCATATAAAAATGAATATGTTCATACTTATGAACATGAAATTGTATATGTCTACTTAATATTCAATCACTTGTTTTGTTTTGCTCAGTTAATTTATACATGAAATGATGAATAAGCTTTATTGGACACACATGAAATCACTTAAGATAATTTGAGGCAGTGCTGAGCAGCAAGAGAGAGGCTATTCTGTCCTGCCTGAAGAGGGTGCCACAGCTATGATCTATCTGATAGGAGGGGAAAATACAAATAAATAGCAGTGTGTACTAGGGAGAAAGACAAAACAGGAGATGTGATGTCAGTGATAGGTGAGAGAGAAGGCTGAGGTCAATGTGCTGCCATTGCTCAGTAGGGTCTGCATGGTCATGTGGACCCCACTGCATAAGCACCTAAAGCTTATGCTGAGGGAGGCCAACTCAGCCCCTAAATATACTTACCTACCAAGAGATAGCACTGGCTCTGTGCAATAATGGAGATTAGAAATGAGGAAAGGTTTTGTTTCTGGATTAGATATCCTCAAAGGACCACCATAGTCCGTGATGACATCAGAGGCCATGGTGATATCTGTGGTCCATGCTGCTGTCCCTAAGAGGCATGCTGACATAGGTTGGCTGTGCACTTGATTAATCCCTTGGTGATATCCTAAGGCTTTGCTGGGCAAGGGTGGAGGTCAGGTCACACATCTGGATGTGAGTTGCATGTGTAGTCACCTGAGGCCATGTTGAGAGCCATGGTCCTTGTAGCTGCTGAGGACAATGAGTGGACCACGGTCCTGATATAGTCGGACAGTGTTTATGTCTGTGGCTTATGTTATAAAGGATATGTGGATTTCCGTTGTGGGTCATCTGGAGTGGGCTCTGCCCTTTGCCAGCTACTGCAAGGCTCCCCACAGTTCATGGATTCAGGACGGGGATTTCAGGTGGAAAATGACACACTTCCCCTTGGGGGCCTGGTCACTAGGGGTTTGACCATGCTTTGGTAAGTATATGGACAACACAAAATGAACTTTTGGAGGAAGTACAGGTCTCAGGGGAGAGGGGAGTATGTGGAAGGATTGGGGTTGAGCATAATTGAGGTGTATATGATGTAAGATTCCCAATCAATTTAAAAAGGAAAAAATGTTAAATTTCCTTTCTAATTTCTGAATGACTACTTTTAATAGATGGTTATAAATTCTGCCATAACTATATACATGTGTATATAAATTCATATTTTATTATACGCTATCATAATTAGTTTGCTGTGGATTTTTTCACATTAATACATGAAGTTATGTTTTATCCTATTATGTATATTTTATTAACTGTTATTTAACCCAAACTCTGTAATGGTTTTTTGATTTCTCTATTGACTATCTATGTTTAATGAGGCTGGGGTTGATATCTGGATCATCTGGATCATTATCATTGAAAACATGTCAGTTTTAGTGTTCTGGTATGCAGGTATACATGTGCTTTCCTTTCAAAACCATATGGTGACAAGGTGATCAGAAAAAGCTCTTTAACTATTTACTATTTAACAACAATCTCTTTGTATTTGAACATATTGGCTTAATATACTGTCAGTGGATCTTAGCACAATATATAGAATTGTATAAGTTTTAGATTTAGAAAAATCATAAAACTAAAAATGAAAGTCAATATTTTATATTTTTATCTGCTTAAATATCTTATATTTACTTGGATATGATGACAGAAATCTATAGTCCCAGCACTTGGAGACTACGTAAGGAGAAGTGCAGTGCCAAGAACACATTGGACCACAGTGTGAGTTCCTATCTAAAAAAGGAAATGTATTTCCATTAACAAACTGAGAAAGTTTTCTATTAGTGTCTTACTGTGAAAAAAAAGAAGAAGAATTTTATCATGTTTAGCTTCTCCTTGGATCATGCTGTGGTTAAAGAAAATTTTCAGGTCTTGCAGACCATAAAATATCGGCTGATCAAATTATGCTCCATTGCTTAGACTGTGAAAACCATCTTTTTATCCCTAACTAAAACTCTTTAGAATACCAATA
>JADRCD010032440.1:0-29875 GCA_019843815.1 Montemys delectorum
ACAATGTATGAGCTGTCTGGATCTTCATCTTCAGCAGGCCCTGATGTGGCTTATCTATAGCAGCTTCTATGATAGAGAGATGTGCAAAATCCACATGGATATGTCAGCATAATGGAGACATATGAAACTAACAGACTACAGCATTGAGAATGCAATACCTAACCAAGTCACTGTTCCTGTGATAGCCAAATTTCTTTTGTGTGTGAGGATTTTTTTTCCTTTGTATCTACTGTGAATTTTACTGTCAACCTAAAGAGGATGATATGACAGACAATGACAACAACAAATACAATCTCAGCTTCAGCAACAGTTAATGTGACTAGCTGTCTAAAATTCCTCTCAGGGATCTGTGGCATCTTTCCCCAGAAAGTAATGTCAGAATTTTCATTTTAATGTTGATAAAAAATTTATGAAAAATGGTTTTTAGTAATATGTTAAAATATAGTGATGAAATTGGGCACAACTTTTATGTTTTAATACAAAAAGTATTTCTCTATAGTCTCAAATAAATGTTTAAAATGTCCATATGAAATTCTAATTTCATAATAATTTGATTTTTAGTCATGGTTGTTGTGTTCGAATCACAGCTCCCATCTGGACAGACTACACCAGGCCAATACAGTTCAACATGGGGTTTATTGATAGGGAAGAGGGCAAAGGTGGCAACAAAGAGGAAGGTGTGTGTGTGTTTGTGTGTGTGTGTTTGTGTGTGTGTGTGTGTGTGTGTGTGTGTGAGAGAGAGAGAGAGAGAGAGAGAGAGAGAGAGAGAGAGAGAGAGAGAGAGAGAGAGAGAGAAACCATGGAACCTATATGTGATGTTGCTGGATTTGGAGTCAATCTGTCGCACCAGTTCCTAATACCAACATACCTCCCTTTTTCATATTTTAAAGAGAAGAAAAAAGTGGGAGAGGAGGAAATCAATATTAAAAGGGAATAGGGGCATCATGTCTCTTAAACCGATTCCTGCTGTCTAGGGGGGTGCCGTCAATTTTGGAGTGTATCTGATTTGCACCATCTGGGTCCACTTGGTAAGCCTTTACATCAGGTTTCTATGGGGACAGTGGTTCCTCTGTGGACAGCAGCTGGTAATTCTGTAACAGGAACTGGTTAATTGTTTGGTTATACATTTTTTGTATTTGTCCTTGAGGAATGTAGAAAAAAGACTAATGAGGCAGGGAGCGAATAATAACACCAGGAAGATGACTAAGAAAAGCTTTAAGAATGGGAGCATCTACTTCAATATAGGGGTTTTTGAAAATCCAGAACTGGCGGCCTCACTTTCTCTGAAATTCTGTATGTCTGATTATAGCTCCTGGATTTTATTTCTCACTATCCCAGATTGGTTTACGTAGAAACAGCATTCTTTTTGTGAGGAACAGGCAAAGACCACCTTCTTTAGTTGTCAGGATATCTAGTCCCTGTCAGTTCTGAAGCACCACGGCTGCCAAAGAATTGATCTGTTTCTGGATAGTAAGCATGGTGTCAGACATTATTGAAAAACCACTGTCAAGCTTGGAAGTGAACTCCTATGGCTATTCCCATAGTGACAGGGAGGCTCTTCCCAAGAGCCGCAGGATCTGAACTGCCCTCTTATGTTGGGTAGCTATCGTATCTACAACTGAGATTGGCAAGGTCTTATTTCCCTGGATTATGCCTAGTTCAGGAAAAAGGAATATCAAAGTGCAAACTCCTGACCAGCTGGTAGGTAGGTGATGATATGCCTGAGTGGCACAAGGAATAGACATGTTTGGACTGCAGGGAACTGTGGTAGAGATGAGGTATCAAGGGCTGTGGTTTTATTGCAGTCTAGGGAGCAGGGGGAAGACAAGAAATCCACATTTAACCAAGTGAGGTCAAGCTCAGCTGCCAGAGTGGAGTCTCATTTTTCTGGGATTGCGGACAAGGTGCGTGGTCTCGACGTACTCTGGAGCTGAACAGAGCAACGGCCTGTAAGGGTCATCGTGTATAAAGAAGAGTCATTTTTAGGAGGAGGGATGAAATGTTTGAGGTGAGACAGGTGGACCCAATGAGAAAGTCCCTTGAGTTTAGCAGATGTAGGGGTCATGAGAATTACCTTAAAATGACCATGCCATTTAGGAGAGGGTTAAGGGCCTATGGTCTGGAGGGGATAGAAGGACTTGGTCTCCAATGTTGACAGGCAGTGTACAGGGAACAGTGTGTGGCCGCAGTAGATGGTGGTCAGCAAAGTTCCATAGGAGGGAACAGAGGTGGTAAAGTAATGGGGTGAGTAGATGGTCTGAGAGGAGAGCATTTAGCTGAAAGACCAGAAGTTGGGACTGGATGTATATACATGAGTTTAAATGGGGAGATGAGGAGAGGTCCTTTGGTGAGAGTTCTTAGCCTGAAAGGAGTCAGATGTAGGAGTTTTACCCAATTAAGGTAAAGTTCTTGTGACAGTTTAACAAGAGTAGATTTTAAAGAGCAGTTGGTTCTTTCTACCTTACCTGAAGATTGACAGTGGTAGGGAATGTGAAAATGCCAGGGGATTTCTAGGGCCTTAGACAGAAATTGAGAAATTTGGAAAGTATATTAAGAACCATTGTCTGACCAGAGGGAGGCTGGGTCACCAAATCTGGGCATGATCTCTCAGAGGAGGAGATCAGAGACTGTTTGAGCCCTTTTGTTAGTTGTGGGAAATGCCTCAACCCACCCTGAGAAGGTGTCCACGAAGACCAAGAGTTACTTGGCAGGTTTGACAGTGGGCATGTGGGTAAAGTCAAGTTGCCAGTCAGTTCCAGGAAGAGAATATCTAGCCTGATGTGTAGGAAAAGGTGTGCTATGATACCTTGAGTTAGAGTCTGACATCTGTCAGATTTTACAAGAAGCAGTGATAGATTTTAAGAAGCTTAAGTCCTCAGGAGTAGTCTGTTGGTGGGTCTTAACAAAATAAGACAATGCTTGGCTGTGAGGATGAAAGAGTTGGTGAAGATAGAACAGAGTTTGAGGAGTGTCAGGGGGTGAAGGTGGGGATACTGATTGCAGTATAAGGATATCCTGGGAAGGGTGAGATTTGTCTAGGTCCCTAAGGACTGCAGCTCTAGCTGACTCACAGGCTCAGTTATTTCTCCTGGAGAGAATAGAGTCATCTGTCTGGTGGGATCTGCAGTGGACAATCCCAATAGCTGTGGGGATATGAGAGGCCTTTAGCATGGCAGTAATTTGGTTTGCATTAGTTACTGATTCCCCTTTAGTAGAAAGTATTCTGTGCTCCTTCCAGATAGTGGTGTGGGACAGGAGGATATGGAAAGCATATTTGGAATCTGTGTAGATGTTGAGGGATTGTCCCTGTGCCAGTTAAAAGGCATGGGTATGAGCTACTTGTTCAGCCAGCTGATTAGTGATGTGAGCAAGAAGGGCCTGTGCCTCCATCACCTCTGTGTCTGACAATATGTCATAGCTAGCTCTTCTGGCACGTTCATGTAGAAAGGAGCTTCCATCTCTATACCAGATATATATAGCCTGAGGCAGTGTGCCCTCCTGTACATGTGAAGGATGAGGTAATAGTTCCTCTAAAGTTTCAGTGCAGGAATGAGGTACAGAGTAGTTAGTATTTGGTTGAGGAAGGCGATTGGAAATATTGAGAGGCTGGCATGATTGGAAGGTGAGTGTGGAATCTTCTATTAGTGCTACCTGAAGAGAAAGAACCCTGGAGGGAGGGAGAGTCTGTAAGCCTTTGTAAGTTAGGAGCTGTGACAGGTTATAAGAAGAAAAGACAGCTATAGGTGACCCAAAAAAGTTTAGTTTTTTGACTCTAGAATAAGGAGTTCAGCAGCTGCTAACTCCTGCTAATTTTTTTTTGACAAGTATGATATAGGTACAAAAGAGGTTCCCAGTTGATAATCTAACACTCCAAGGGCAAATCCTTTTTTTTTTTTTTTTTTCAGTTACATAGAGGGAGAAAGGATGAGACAGGTCTGTGAGATATAAGTCTGGGGCATTAAGGAGACCCCCTTGGAGCCTTTGAAAGGGATTGGTAACAGGTTTGAGAAGAAGTTCATGGGTGGGGCCTAACACTGTTTCATATAAGGGGCAAGAAAGGAGGGAAAAGGTAGGAACTCAGGAATGTAAAAAACTAACTGTTCCTAGGAATGATAAAATCTCTTCCTTTGTATAAAGAACAGTAAGAGACTGAATCAGATTCTTTCTATCTAAGGTAATACCCTTGTGGGTTGGCTTAATTGTTAGTCCCAAATAGGTGACCTAAGGAGTGGACAGTTGGAATTTAGAAGATGAGATCCTGTAGCCTTGACTGGAAAGGAAATTTAGAAGAGCAGAGGTGTCAGCCTGACTAATATCTAGAGAAGGGCTACAGAGAAGGATGTCATTTATATAACACACAATCTTAGATTTAGGGAGACATAGAGACAGTAAGTCAGAAGCCAGGGCCTGGCCAAGTAGGTG
This sequence comes from Montemys delectorum, assembly GCA_019843815.1. Lineage (NCBI taxonomy): Eukaryota > Metazoa > Chordata > Mammalia > Rodentia > Muridae > Montemys > Montemys delectorum. The sequence continues at coordinate 4,423 of JADRCD010032440.1, forward strand.
TGGGCTGTCCTGGAATCCCTGAAGTCGAACAGTTCAGGTAAGTTGAGTAGAGAAGTGGGTATTAGGATGTGTCTAGGTAAAGGCTAAAATGTTCTGTGCCTGGTCATCTAAAGGGGTAAAGAAAAATGCATCCTTGAGATCTAGGACTGAGAAATGGGAAGTCCCCGAGGGGATAGTGGAAAGAAGTGTATATGGGTTAGCCATAACAGAATGGAGAGGAACCACTGCAGAATTAATGGGCTTGAGGTCTTGAACCAGGTAATAGGTACCATTTGGTTTCTTAACTGCTAGTATAGGGGTGTTAAAGGGGAAAGAGGTTAGGCAAAGCAGTTTCTTTTTTTCCTTAAGAGGTCATAAATGATAGACTTAAGTCCCATGAAACTCTGGAGAGAGAGGGGATATTGAGCTTTGGTGATGTGCCTGCTAAAATCCAGTAACTAGATAACAGGAAAATGATTTTTAGCAACAGAGGGGTTCTGGACGTCCTAGACTTGGTGGTCCACTTGAGAAGCTGCTAAAGCAAACAACTTGTTAGTGTTAGTAGGTTGACTGGCTAGAAGAATAAGCAGAGCAGAGTAGGTGTTGGTGAGCTTGGGTTTAGGTGAATGGTGGGAAAGGAAACAGAGGCTTCCAATTTAGCTAGAAAATCCCTTCCAATAATGGGACAAGACATTTCTGCACTACCAAAAAAGAATGAGTGAGATGTACACCCTTAAACATGCAACTAAGTGGTGAGGTCTGGTGAGGAAGGTAAGGTTGTCCTTCTACCCCGAAGATAGGAAAATAAGAAGGAGAAGTGGGTCCCCAAAAATCCATTAGGACCTACTAACTGGCCCCAGTGTCCAAGAGGAAGGAGATAAGGTGCCCATATACCATAATGGCTATCCGGGGCTCCCTGCTAGTGGTGGCCATGGTCAAGTCTTCAGTTGTCCATAGCCAAGCCTAGGACATTGGCTGGAGGTTTGCCTGGGAGTGATGTCCCTCTGTCCTGCATGATGTTAGGACAATCAACAGTCCAATGTCTCACCTGATGGCATCTAAGTTATGCCCCCTTTGGCTTTGGGGGCTTAGGGCAAGCCCCCACTCAGTGACCTTGTTGACCATATCTATAGCAGGGGCCTGGTGGTCTCTGAGCCTTAGAAGTCCAGGAGTCTGGGGCAGTGGGTTGGGCTAGTTGGACATCCTTTACCAGAATATGCTATTTTTGTTTGTGGGCTTTCTCATCTCTCTCATGGTATACGTTGAAGGCCAATGCCCAAACTTCTGCCTATGTAGGTAGGGGTCTAGTCTTCAACCACCTAAGTTTAACTTTTATGTTGGGGAAGTTCTGGGAAAAAGTGTAGGTCATCAGAAGTTGCTTACCTTCTGGGTTTTCAGGGTCCAGATTAGTATATTGCAATAAAGCCTTTGGGAGGAGTCCTAAAAATTGAGTTAGGTTTTCCTGTTTGCCATGGATGACCTCTTGAATTTTTTTCAAAATTTACTGGTTTTAAGACTGTGCTATAAAGACTGTCTAGGAGGAAAATTATGAATCTATCTCTGGCTAAAATATCACCTGCAGAATTATAATTCCGTTGAGAATCTTGGTCATGTTCTGTTTCAGATCCAATTGGATATGTTCTATCTGTTTGATGAATTTCATCTGCGTGTGTTCTTGCCTGTTCCTAAACTTGCCTTTGTTTTTCAGGAAGTAAATTATTAGTAAGCATCATATGTAGACCATGGAAAGTCAAGCTATAAGACTGAGTAATGTACTGGAACACTAATAAAGGTGGAGGAGTTAGAGTTATAGGAACCCAGTCTGCTTTCTATTTTCTAAGTTCACTCAGCGAGTAAGCAACATGTACTCTGACAAGGCCATCTACCCAGTAATTTATGTTAAAGGAAGTACTAATGCTAGATCAGGTGTCCCTGGGGTTGAAATACTTGGGGGTTTGGCTGTGGCCTTAGAGTGGGTATCAATGCAAGGTGATTGGGGAGACCTGCAATTGCCACAGGAGGAGGAGGCAGGGATATCTGGAGAGGCTTAGCAAGTAGGCTCTGGGGTAGTCTGGTGAGAATGAGAGACTGAGGCATTAGCTTGGGTTTTTGGAGGCATAGAATCAGGAAAGGAGGCAGTTTGTTAGCTGGATGAGGATTGTGGCATCATCTGATGTAGGTGGTGTATGTTTCATGGCTAAGAGAAATTGAAATGGGGAACAAAAAGAACACATAGAGGAGTTGGAGCAAAAGTAAATAAATGTTTTGGCATAGGGACCCTCTTTCCACTTACCAGACTGCTGGCAGTATGTATGAAGTTCCCTTAAAATAATTGGATCTAGTGTGCCATTAAGTGTCCATTTGGAGCCATTGTCTAATGGGTATGAATCCAGACATTATTGCAGAGGTATGGTAGTTTTAATGCCCTCAAGTTGGGAGTTAACTTCAGAGATTTGAGATTTTCCAGAAGCCATCTCAATGGGGTGCCTGGAAATATGTTCAAAAATAATCCAACACCCATTGGGTGATTGGGATGTTATTGAACTATTTGCATTGGTGTCCTGAGAAGAGTTCAGTAATGTTACAAGTGTTCAACCAGTCTAGATGTCCAGGTCATCACTTGAACATCTAAGGCCTATGGTGAAGTTCTGGACTAAACAGAAAGCATTTCAACCTAGATCTAGGAATTTCTGAACAGCTGCAAGAGCCAGAGGGGTTATAAACCTCTTTTGAGTAGGGAAGTCACCCAAGGGTCAAAGTTTCATCTTCTATGTCTGCTAGGAGGCTGACTATAAGGACCATAGCCATGAAATGCCAATTCCTTAGCCCACAGAAAGCTGGCCAGGCCCTATCTGGGCATTTTGGGTCCTTCCAGCTGACTGGAGGAAATACCTTACCAATATGCCAATGTGTGTTTGATGGTTTTTGTGTTCTGGTAGCATCCGCTGGAACTGTCCAGTTATTGTGAGCCCATCAGACTGCTTAATCCATGTGGCTGAGGCTAGTTCCACTTGGTGGACTGTGGCAGCACAGCTCACATGGTAGAAATCTGTGAGTCTTGCAGAGCAGTTGGCAGTAGTCTGCAGCTGCAGTGGAACCCCACATGGTGCTCTGGTGGCAGCAGGTGGCAGCAGCTGTAGTCCACATGGTGGGGTCACAGTCAATCCATCATGGTCTGGCCAGCCAATAGTGGCCACTCTGATTCCACAGTACTCCTGGGTAGCAATTCCCAGTTTTCAGCACCAATATTGTGTTAAAATTGTGGCTTGTGTCCAGACAGACCACACCAGGCCAATAGTTTCGCATGGGGTTTATTGTGGGAGAAATAGGGCAAAAGTGGTGACGAAGACAAAGGGGAGAGAGAGGGGTCTGCCTTTTATTTGAATTGTGACATAGCCACTAGCAGGTAAAGGTGGGAGGTGAGCCAAGTGGATTCTTGGAATGTATGGCAGTTGTCATAGCAACAGATGCCTGGGTCCCTGTTGCCTATGTGTGATGTCTATGTGTTATGTTGCTGGGTTTCTAAGACAATCTGCCACGCAGGGTGCTGATACCAACAATAGTAGAGTCAAGTTTTCCTTTTTAGTGCACGGACTTCTGATAATTTTGGGAGAGTTTTTTTCATACATAATGCCTGATTGTGATTGTACTTGACTTAAGATTCTTAGAGCTTTAGAGTGGTTTGCACTCAGCACAAATGGCAGCTGATTATTCTTGAATCTAATATTTTTAATAAAGCTAATGCATGTTGTAGCTATGTGACTGAAAACTAATTAAGCTGCAAGGACATATTCTAGTTTTTATACTCTAGTTCTTTTTTGAACTATAATATCCATTTAGTTAATTTTAGTAGAAAATAATACTTTACCATTTACCAGTTTATATTTTAAAACATAAGGAATAAACTTGTGATCTATTACTATGTTTATTAATTATTTCCAGAATAATAATTTTACTATATATTTCTAAATGGGATGAAATGAATACTTATAAATATATATTCTATACTATGTAATATGCAAAACTTACTCAGAACAATAAAAAATTAAGATTAATGATTGCATGAACATCTTTTACTGCTTTTTTCATATTTGGGCTTTAATTTATTACTTGAGCAACTACTTAAGATTAGGTCTTAGCACTTACCATTTCAATTCACAGAAGGAAATGCCTTCCACTGTAATTTTCAGAAAAATTGAGATAAAATATTTTATGCCAACTTTCCTCCTAATGAAAACTCTCATTTTTAAAAATTATCATGTGAAGATTTCATAGTCCCTTTTAAAGACTTCTACATATACGAAAGAAGAAGAGTTTATTTGGGGAACAATCCTATGGGTCCAAGAGCATATGCTGGAATGTTCTCATGTCAACCTCATTCCTTAAGGAAAATAAACACTTAAAAATGATTTATGGGTATGAGAGAGACTGAGAAGCTACCAGATTAGCTTTATAGCAACCAGTACTTGAAATAACTAGCTGACTTGCAAGGTTACTCTGTTAATCTCTTCACATGAGAAGAATCTCTTAGAATCTCCAAATTGATTAAAAGTCCTATTGTTATACTTCATATTAGAAATCAAGCCACAACAGTAGTTTCACAAAATTAAGTATATTCAAAATTATACCAGATCCTGGCATTTTAATACTTCTAGATTTAAAGAAACATAATTCTGAATAACTATGTTACTAGGCAAATTGAAAAAACTGTTTACCACATTGAAGCACTGCTGTAACATTAATCCTTAAGTGTGTACTCATTTACTTACCAGTTAAAAGCCAAAACTCATTAAGATTTTTTTATTTGTGTATAATCACCTTATTGTTATGTCAATCTGGATTCTGGATTCTTTTCTCAGTTAAATCTTCCACAATCTTATCCTGTTACAGATATTATTTGTAAGAATATAGGTCAAATATTTTCTCATTTTTAATGAAATTCTCCAGTTCATTTTCAGTAGACAAAACTGCATTTATTTTATTTACAGCTTTCTACAAAAAAGGTAGTTGAGAGAGCTATATAGCCCATAACACTATTTCTGAACACGTTTAGCCCAAACCTCATGTTGAACATTTATCAGTAAGGGATTTTCTTGGCAATTCAGGTTTAAAATCTCTCTCAAATCTATCTTGTCTGTTAGAGTACCTGGAATTTACAACTTCTTTAATTACCTAGTGCCTGTTTGAAGTTGTTATTACCCCTTCAGTCAGTTAATGTTTATTGATATGAACTCATCAAATATTGAAAAATATTTTTCACTGGACAGCATATAGTACATCTTAGATCAGTATAATATGATAATTCTGAAATAATGTTTATTAAATGGTATATTTTTCAAAACTCATAAGGTATACAATATTAAAGGTAGTCTTGATTAAAAGAAATATAACTAAGTAAATAATCTACCAGTTTCATCAATAATAACAAATACAGAACATTAAATTGTAACTCATTAGGAAAATATAGTGAGGAGAGGGACATATAAGGGAACAGTGAATTTTCTGATCATTAATTTACTAATCACAATTCAGCAACATATATGAATTATAATATTTCTTTTACATATAATGTAATTTTCTAACAATAAGAAAAAGGGTGAATAGGTTAAACAATTTTGACTTACTTGCATGACTAAATAAAATATTGCCAACAATTTATAAGGCCATAAAATGGATTTCTAATGATACTTCATAGAGAGATAAGTCTTTATTAAGGAATTAATCAAATCTGTTTATATCACACATGCAACAATAGCAAGCATTGGGTTAATTAACAAGATTGAAATATATTTGCATATGAATAAAGATGGAACTGTATGCTTTGTGTATGAAGTCACAAATTCAGGACTAAATCTTAGCCAATAGATAGAGAAGCTATACGAAATCTATGCTGTTGTACTTCTGAGACAGTGGAGGTAACTAAACTGAGAGCCTTGATTATGCCAGGTGAAGTCCTGACCACTCAGGTACATTCTCAATCCTAACAGGGCACAGATTTAAGCTGCATTTTTCACTTTGTATATGTCTTAGAATAAAGTAATGTAGTGTCTGGCATTTTATAGAAATCTTTGGAAAGATGCTCTTGGAAGAATATGCAAAATGACAAATTCAGAAATAGTAATTATTTGCTTTGTGTGTGTGTGTGTGTGTGTGTGTGTGTGTGTGAGCACATAATTTAAAAAAGAAAGTCTTAATAAACTTATTTTCATAGACAGTTATTGAATTAAATTTTACATATAGATAACTAAGAGGTTTCCGTTTCTCTTAAATTACATAAGAAATCTATCTACATGAAGCTCCTAAGAAAAGCAACATGTAGATGATTTACTTTTGATATAAGTAAAGCCAGTGTATATGTGTGTGTGTGTGTGTGTGTGTGTGTGTGTGTGTATACATAATTGATTATATCAGTTAACTTCTGAAATATATATATTTTTTCATTAGGATCTCAAAACAGCTAAATATGTATGGCACAGATCATAACACAGCTACAATAAGTGGCCCATTCCTAATTAGTAATATATTGTTGATAAAACTGCAGAAAAATAAAAAAAGATTTTTTTCTAATATAAAACAGTGAAAATTAGCAAATATTTAGGAATATATAGGAAGCAGGAGACAATTGGTCAACACTTAAGGGCATGGGTTGATCTTCCAGATTCTGAACTCAGTTCCTGGTACCCACACAGCAATTCAAAACTGAAGTCTATAACTCCAGTCCTAGGAGATAGGAAAACATTTTCTGATCTCTATGGAAACTGTACACTTGTGATATATAGACATACATACATACAAAACACCCACATACATAAAGTAAAAATAAAAGGTAAACATAAAAATAAGTATTTAGCTGGTAATAACCTAATTTCTAGTTTTTCAGTAATGAATAAAGAAGGCTGTTATTCTTAAAAAATGGTTTTAATGTAGAATCAAAGAGAATTATGTTAATGAAAAATATGATACCATTATATAATAAAGAGAATATTGATATTAATATATACATACAAGCAACAGAGATGCAGGACTGTATGTGGAGTTCAAAGATATATTCTCAGAGATTATAAATATCTGAAAAATAAATCATGAACCAAAGTTTTGTAGCTAGATTATGGAAATTAACACTTGAAATCATTTTCACAATTACTAACTATATTTTTATATAGCAAGAAATTCTCCTCTCTTGTCTTTAATAGTTTTTTTAATCTCTATTGATATTTTACACACTTTCTTTGCTATAGGTTATGTTGTATGCTCCATTCTTTCTTTGGGTATTAAAATTAAAGGACTGCTTCCTGGAAGTAATTCAGGGAAGCAAAGGATATAAAGTGTGAAGTAGATTAGCACTGTACAACTCTGTGCAAGGGGATGTGAGATATGTTCACATACGCTTTACCTAGTAGTTTTGGAAAATAATGTATTATAAAAGAACACAGACTCAAATATTTAAGATATGTTTCACAGGTATTTTGAGTATTTTTGCACAAAGATATAAATTATCATCATAATGGATATGAATCAATGATACCATGATAAATCTAGTTTCTTTCTTTTATCTCCTAAACCAAGTCATGTCATAAACACCTTTTCACTTTGCCCTAATACAAAATACTGTAATATGTTTCTTGTTACTTTTATCATTCATGTCATAGCACATATTTTCAAGAGTAAATAATACTCGACAACTGAAAGGGATATCAATTTATAGATATTATTTAGAGAAAATCAGTAAAGCAAATGATATGTTTGTGTACAAACATTAAAATTTTATTCACATTTTATACCACGAAGACCAACTCACTGTGGAAAAGAATATAATAATAAAGGCTATCACATGTTTGTAAAAATGTCAAAATAATTCTTAATGGTAAAACAGTTAATAGTACTTTGAAGTTTGTGATATTAATATATTTAACAAATGAAGACATGAAATAAAAGAAAACAGACATATCAAACTACGGTAACAATGTATATTAATGTTCCTTATTATGACATCAATCATTCTTAAAATTACAGTTAATGCTTTCAGAAGTCATAGGTAGCCTTAATTTCTTTAATAATCTCCCTGATGTGGGCCATGACTGAAATGCTGCCAGTGTGTAACTGAGAAGGAACTGGCAGCTGTCTACAAGGCTCTGAGTGATCACTATGTCTATCTGGAATGCACATTGATGAAGCTCAACATGGTCACCCCTGGCCATGCTTAAACCCATACATTTTCCAATAAATAGATTGCCATGGCAACTGTCACAGCACTTCATCAAACGGTGCCCCCTGCTGTCCCTGGGGTCACTTTCCTATTTGGAGGGCAAAATGAGGAAGCAATGTCCATCACCCTCAATTCTATCAAGTGGCTCTAGCTGAAGCCATGGGCCTTGACTTTCCATTATGCTTGAGTCCTATAGGACTCTGCTCTAAAATCCTGGGGTGGGAAGAAGGAAAACCGGAAGGCAGTTCAGGAGGCTTATACCAAGCGAGCCGAACCCTGGCCATCAACCTCACTTGTCAAGGGAAGTATACCTACCCCAAGTAGTTAGGTTGGGGCAGCAGCCAGGGAATTTCTCTTCATCTCTAACCATGCCTACTAACCAGAGATGCGCCATCAACACTCCAGTCCCCTGCCTACCTGTTTGCTACTAAAGAAGGTCTTTCAGGCTCTTTCCCATCATTTTTCTTGCCCTCATATGTGCGCGTTGTTGTCTGCAAATGCTAATTCTATCATCCCTTCCACCACACTGCCAATAAACAACTATTTAAGAGGAAAAAAAAAAAACAACCTTTTTTCTTCAGTTAGTTTCTATTTAAAGTTCATCTCAGAAAGCCCATGAGAAAATTCATAGTATTTTATTTTGTTTCTTTTTCTAAATTATTAACTTTTAGCAATCAAGAGTGTACAAAATGTTTTTTTTTCTTGAATTATGTCATTAAATATTCATGCTTAGGTGCTGTTTCTAAGAAAACTTATTTATTCAATAAAGTTTTAATGTGACTAAACAGTAATTAACAAGAATTTATAGTTTCTGACTAGGAATATGTATGCAAAAAGTCCAAAAAGCATTCAAGTTAATTTTTAAGTTCTAAAAATATAGAAGTTAATTCAGAGATTTTAAAACATTTAAAATCACAAGTAAATATAGATCTTCTCTAAAACATCAATATACAAAAAATAAAAATAGATATATCTAATGGGAAAGTTATCATTGCAGATTAATTTGCATAAGCCAGCTGTATCAATGACTACACAGGACTGCAAATACTCCCATTCAATATATTCATTACAACTGTTTTTGTAAATTGATTAAAGGAATATTTGCAATTCTGTGTGGTCAATCAGGCAGGTAGAAATGCTACATCGTCTAGGAGAGTCATTTGAAGTACACTCACATAATAACGAGTACCTCAGGTTATATATTTCACTGTTCCCAAATACAAATAAAACACAGCTAGAATGTTAGTCAAAATACTATATTTTTTTGTGTTTTATTACACAAAGGATATTGTTCATATTTAAGTATATGAAATCCATTTACACAATACTCACTGACACCCACTATATGTATATACCTATGTTGTCATTTTACAATCAAGATTATGTTTTATTTTTAGTGTATGCATTGATGTTTGGTATCTTCAATTTTATTTTTAAATTGAAAAAGTTTAAACAGATTTAAGTACATAATAATTATACCCTGGTACATATTCCATTATGTGTATAAGCTTGGCTTATGTAGCTTAACATAATGATCTACAGTTTTGAACACATTTTGACAAATGACAAGTTTTCATTATTTTTTAATGGCAGAATAGTATTTTATATGTCTATTGTCTTTTCTTTGTCTGGTCATTACCCAATGAATATTTATATTTCATTTCTCGGTTATTGTTAATATAATGCTGCAGTGAATGTGGAAATGTACCTATCTATCTCTTTGGATAACCAATTTTACTTTCCTTTGGATATGCAAATGCTACCAAGTTTGTTGGTTCTCATGCTACCTTCATTTTAGTGAATGCACACATCATTTTCCACAATGAATATCTTAAGTAACACTCTCATGAAGCGTGTGTAAAACTTTCCTTTTTTATACATCCTTTCCATTGACACATACATACCTTTGGACAAGCACTAATACACATAAAATTAAACTAAATTAAATAAATAAAAATGAAAAACAGAAATAAGCAGTTTATGTTGTGACTTGAAAAATTTTAACTATGGACATAAAATTAAACAAAATAAAATAAAATAAATATTAAAAAGAATTAAGCAGTCTTATTGTGACTTGAAAATTTTTAACAATGCTACCTGATTTTTCATGCTACTTGTCATGTACAGCCGTTGAACTAAATTACATGATATGAATGTTCTGGCTGCATGTGTATAGTAGAGGATCACAAATTCGATCATCAATAGGAGGAAAGGACCTCGGCCTTGTGAAGATTTTGTGCCCCAGTGTAGGGGAATGCCAGGGCCAATAAGTGGGACAGGGTGGGGTGGCAGGCATGGGGAGGGGGGAAGCAAAAGGGGTTTGTTCTTGTTGTTTTTGTTTGTTTGTTTATTTTTTGGAGGGGAACCTGGGAAAGGAAAAATTTACATGTAAATAAAGAAAATATCTAATATAAATAAATAAATAAATAAATAAATAAAAGAAATAAGGAAATAATTACAATTAGACAAAATTCTAGAAATACCAAGTGGTCATTTTTTCATCAATCAATCATCTTGATCATAAAACACTATCATAGTACTAGGCTGCTCTTTAAAATAATCATTTTTCTTGTGTTCTCTTTGCACACACTCACTGCCCATATACACAATAACAAAGGCTATTATATTCAGTATGTTTTACAAGCAAAAAGCTCATTCATTTACTAGGTAAACTGAGGCTTGGATCATTAACTTGTAGACTCTGGGTTTCCTCAACTGTTCCCAAATTAAATGTTTGCAAAAAACCTTGCTGTAATGCAGGAGAGGTGTTTTATGTTCACACATTGTATGAAAGGCTATTGTCATCAAAGTTAATCATCAAGAAAGATAAAGTTAATAAATGGCTTAGATGAACTGGAAAAAAAAGAGAAAATTCTTACCAACGTCTCCAAATTTATAAATGTCTAATATTTCTGTTACTTTGATTGTCAAAGTCATTCTCCAACCAAAGACACTCTGAATAAACTCAGTCACTCCCAATCTTAGCATGACTGCGCTCTCTCTCTCTCTCTCTCTCTCTCTCTCTCTCTCTCTCTCTCTCTCTCTCTCTCTCTCCTCTCACTGTTCTTGAAGATCCTTTCTAGGCTTTAAAGCTCTTTACATTTAAAACATCATAATATTTAGATCCATATAAATTGTATTGTTTTTATGTTGTGTTTTTCCTACCTGGAGGCTGGACTACAAGTTCAAAACAGTTTTTCCTAACACATTGTGTCTTCTTATGGGAATTATGTTAGTTTCCTTTCTGGGTGGACTGCTGTGCTTTTTAAATATTATTGTTATTTTATTTAACAATCATACACAAAGAAAATTGTGAAATAAATTTATTAGTAGTATATAAGATACTTTGATAAACACATTGCCCATGAACACAACATATAGAGCAAGCTTTTCTTGAATTCTACATCTTCCTGACTTATCTCCTGCGTATTTGGATTTTAAGTGTGTTGTACTACATATAGTTTGTTGTGATTAGTTTTTGTCAATTAAATTGCATGCAGCCCATCAGGTTCCTGAAGATAATATATAATGTTTTGGGTGGAGAATTTAATACTCTATTAATATAAGAGGCTTATTAATGGGAGAAAGGTTCAAATTTTAGAAGTATTTTAGATTGTTATATATTAGTATTTTTTCTATGGATAATCACATCTTTCCTAGTTTTAAATTGTTATTGTTTTGTATTATATTTTGCTAATTTATAAATGAGTGACACTATGCATTTTTATTGCTAAATTTGTTAGCACTTTTAATAATATCTTTGAACAGGTATTTAATAAGTAGTGTATTTCTCAAATTATGCTAATCAACAATGATAGGAACAATTTCACTTCAGTTCTGAGAAAAGATATTTAAGGGAACATTTGTTTTGACTTATAAATATTCACTTCATTTTATTCCCATTTAGAAATTTTATCATAATAAGATCATGCAAGTTTAAATTGCTTCTGAAAATTGTATTTTATAATGACTGCATAACTTATGAAGGCCTTTTGACCTGGGCTTTTAAGTTATTTACAATGTCTAGGTTAAAACCGCACACTTCAGGAAGGGTTTAAAATGGTATGTAACTCACTACCTTCATGTTAAAAAGAAAAGCCTTCCCAGCAAAGGTTATTTGCTCTGTGTCTTTATTTCCAGTAATACTTTCTTTATTAATATCACACTGAAAAAATCCAAACTTCATTTATACAAGTAGACCATAAAAATAAAAGATTTTAACCTATACATTAGGTCAAATTTTGATTTATGTCATAATGTAAAATAACCTTATATTTCTTAATTGGATATTTTCTTCATTTACATTTCATGTGCTATCCCCATTCTCAGTTTCCCCCTGGAAATGCCCTATCACCTCCCCCTCCCCCTGCTTCTGTGAGGCTGTTCTCCAACCCACCCACTCTTACTTCCCCACTCTGGCATTCCCCTCTACTGGGGCATCGAGCCTTCACAGGGCCAAGGGCCTCTCTTCCCACTGATAACTGACAAGGCCATCCTCTGCTACATATGCAGCTGGAGCCATGGGTCCCACCATGTGTACTCTTTGGTTGGTGGTTTAGTCCCTGGGAGCTCTGGGGTGTCTGGTTGGTTGATATTGCTGTTCTTCCTATGTGTTTCAAGTCCCCTCAGATCCTTTCTCTAACTCCTCCATAGAAGACCCCATGCTCAGTCTAATGGGTTGGCTGTGAACATATTTTAAATTTAGACAAACATCAAATTTCTTTTTAATTCCTTCATTAAAGCCTGATAATCATATAATAATTGCAAAAATAGGAAAAAATAAATTTTACATGCCTCATAGAAAAAGATAATCAGTTTTCTCTAGGAATGAGTTTTATCATAGGTTGTCCAATCCCAAGTGATTATCCCTCAACACACAGGACAATAAAGAATCATAATATTATGTTGTCTGTAAGTATGTGTGTATGTGTGTATGTGTGCATGTGTATGTGCATATGTGTGTGTTTGTATGTGGAATGATAATTGAAGAAAAGGTCATGAATTTGCTAGGATTCAGAAGTGGAATTAGAGGGGCAGAAGAAAGGGTGGAAATGATATAAATATAGTACATATGTATAACCTTCTTATAAGATAAAAATATAAAGCAAAGGGTATTTATTAATATATCTCTTTCATAATGATTTAACAGAGTTATGTCAAAGACATTGTTTACTTGACAACTGAGATTGAAGACACTTTCTCAAGGGGAATGCTCTACTTTTGGCATCTTTTTAACAAAGCTTTATGTATTTTCAACTAAAACTCCTGTAATGCAAATTTTTAGTTATTGGTTTGACATAATTTCAAATAATTGGGAAGAAAATCTTGAGAGATTGTTTAAATCTTGTTATCTTAGAGTTATTTCTTTGGTATAATATCTTAGTTAGATTAATTTATGGGGGGAGAATTAACCCACTATAGATTGTACCACTCCAGGATTTGTAACATGACAATAAAAAGCTAGAAAAAATTTGGTGAGTACTAAACATATACACATTCACTTTTCTCTGAACTTGAGTATGTATGTAATGTCAATAGATGCTATAAGTTTTTATTCCTTGACGTTCCCATATTAATGTAGTATAACCTGGAATTTTTACTAAAACAAATATCTCTCTCAAGGTTATGTTTGTCTATGTATTTTACTACTAGAAAGTAAAAGAACTTCTAAAGAATGCTTTCATATTTATAGTTTCCTGAAGGATAACTTATTTCATTGTATTGGACAAATAGTCAGGTGGTTATGAATTACTCATTTAGTGTGTTAAGCACTTAAATTTACCTATGAATACCAGATAGGCAAGTAAGGAGTTGATGACAGCTCCTTTAATTTAACTTAAATCAAAAGATTTCTGTTGAAATTAAGAATCTACACTCAAAATAATAAGTTCTGGATAGTATATAAAACATCAAAAGATTGATAATTTTCTTAAATTGAATCATATAAATAGAATTTTAATTTAAAAAGTGATTAATATAAAAAATAACAAATATTTCATACAGTAGGTTATCATTATGGCAAGTGCTATAGAAAATAAACAGAAACTGAATGTTAAATGAGTTATATGCTTCTTTAAATATAAAGAAATAGTCTAAATTCTATCCAAGAATGAATGTAACTTACTAATAAAAGTTTTACTAAAATTTTACAAGTCAGAGAAATGAGCTTCATTAAATCATTAAAGTTTATATGTCACAAATATGAAGTATGTTCACATATTAGTAGTAACTTTAGGGTAGATAAGAAGGCAAAATGAACACTGTTCTAACTTGTATTGCTCAAGTACTTATTTTTGAACACATATGTATAAAGATATATTACAGTTGATATATACATGGACAGATTGATTAATGTTAAATGATAAGTAGATGACAGAATTTAAGCAGTTAGACCTGTAAATTCTTAAGATACAGTAATTCTTTACATGGCAAATAGTAAATGTATCCACCTCTGGTTCCTTATCTAGAGAAATAAAAAATGGGAAAGAAAATAATATGACAAGCTAATATTTTTGGTTTCCTATATTTTGTAATATACATTTTATAAATTTTATATATATATACATATGTATATATACATTACAAAATATATATGCTACTACAGAATTATGTACTACAGGTTTAAGTCAGTTTATTTTTAATTAAATGTTTCACATTTTTCATGTTATTGTGAAAAGATTATGCCAATTTTCTATGTATCATTCTACTTTTAGTATGCTGTGAGGTTGAAATAAGCATACAATTCTGTTCTATTTTTATCACACTAAAACTATGAATGCCACTTCAAATGTATTAAGTGTTAATTCAATATTCATTAAATGGTAATACCACACAGGTGTGTTTCCTTAAGGGACGCTTTCCTCAGCAAATAGTCATCTGAAAACAAATACAAATGTATTTGCATATGAAATTCAGAGCACATATGATCCTACCATCAAGGATAGTAAAACTACCAAGATCACATAGTTTTTCTTTTAGGTCAGTTGTTATACTAGAAGAAAAGCTAATGACTATGTCATTTCCACTGACGTAAACTTTTCTCTTAGGTATGAGATACTGATATTACCTTCTGTTTTTATATTTGCCAATAATAATGTTTTTGCTCTTGAGCACTATACTATAGCCTCCAGAATAAATTCATGTATTATTATTTTATGTTTATATAAACATTAAAGAAGCAAATGTTTTTCATAAATTGTTTACATAGACTATTTCATTATTCTTGCACATGAAATAAAAAAAGGAATAAGTAAATAATTCATGCTTTTTTTACCATCCATCTCTGGGTCCTATGAGTTTTTGATTTTCAGTTTAAATCTGAATGTCAAGCATACTAATCCACAGACTTTCCCACAGGCAATATTTGATTTTCATGCTTTACATAGCCTGGGTAAGGCCATTAGTCTATGTAACTTGACATTGCTTGTTTAGAATCCAAAGTGTTACATTCTTTATTTTCGATGAAAGCATCTAACTCAAACATTACTATAGAAAGTACTAGTATACCTCTGGTTATACATGCCAGTTAACATTTTGAAGTATTTATGTGGAGGTTTTCTAGTTTATTTACTCAATGACTATACAGTACAATGTTAAAAAGAAATATATGTATAAACAAATGCTGTAGAGAATCAGAATCCTCTTCTAGGGAAGTTGAATATATTGTAGTTAAGATAGCTATAATTTCCATAGTTGTCTTCTTCAGTTTTGAATTTGTTTACTTTTTATTAACTTTTAGATAGCATAAAATATATTTTAATATGAAATTTACTTATATATCATTATATTTTTCTACTAGCACCCGATTCAATTATCCTTGAATGATTAATTAACTTATTGTACATAATTTTTCTTTTTTTCTTTTTGAACCATATTCCATACCCTCTCTTGGACTGCCTCCCTTTAATAATCTTCTTTTAGAAACATATCATTTCTATATTCATTTAGTATATATTCATGCATATTTCAAGTTACATCCTGCCTGTTAGTGAAAAGGTTATATTTATCTTCCTGAGTATAGCTTATTTGCGTCACATAATCATGTTTAGTTTTATCTATTTTCATATTAATGTCAGGATTAATTTTTAAAACATATTCCAACAAAATTAAGAGAGCATACTTACTTTACAGCTTTTTCATATTTGGTGATTGAAGCAACCAATTCATATAGATAGTGAGTATGGCATTTCCAATTAATTCTGAAACCTAGATACAATATTTTTCATAATTATTTGTGTTTATGTGTTTCTTGTAAGTATAAACAGGTAGTGAGAAGGTTCAGAAAGTAGGAAATGATTTGATATAGATTTTTCTTTAAAAATAAGTCCATTGATGTTGAGATATTAAGGTAAAGTGATTGTTGCTTCTTGGTATTTTTGTTATTAGAGGTAGAATTATGTTTGTGTGGATATCTTCTCATTACTTCTTTGGAAGAAGATTACTTTCTTGCTTTTTCTAGAATGTAGTTTCCCTCCTTGTGTTGGAGATTTCCATCTATTATCCTTTGTAGTGCTGGATTTCTGGAAAGATATTATGTAAATTTGGTTTTCTAATTGAATATCTTGGTTTCTACATCTGTGATAATTTAGAGTTTTGCTGGGTATAGTAGCCAGGGTTGGTATTTGTGGTCTCTTAGGGTCTGTATGACATCTGTCCAGGATCTTCTGGCTTTTATAGTCTCTGGTGTGATTCTGATTGGTTTGACTTTATATGTTACTTGACATTTTCCCTTACTGCTTTTGATATTCTTTCTTTGTTTTGTGCATTTGATGTTTTGATTATTATGTGATGGGAGGAATGTCTTTTCCAGTTTAGTATATTTGGAGTTCTGTAGGCTTCTTGTATGTTCATGGGCATCTCTTTCTTAAGGTTGTAGAAATAGACCTCAACAGAAACATGAAGAATGAAATAATTCCATACACCCTATCAGATCACCATGGACTAAGGCTAGTCTTCAATAACAACAAAAACAGTAGAAAGTTCATATACATGTAGAAAGTGAACAATGCTCTAATCAATGATAACTTGGTCAAGGAAGAAATAAAGAAGGAAATTAAAGACATTTTTGAATTTAATGAAAATGAAGGCACATCATACCAAAACAAATGAAAGTAGTACTAAGAGGAAAAACCATAGCTCTAAGTGCCTAAAAAAATTAATCTGGAGAGAGCACACACTAGCTGCTTGACATCACACCTGAAAGCTCTAAAACAAAAAGAAGCAAATACACCAGAGGAGTAGTTAACAGGAAATAATAATACTCAGGGCTGAAATCAACCAAGTAGAAACAAAAAGAACTATACAAAGAATCAACAAAACCAGGAGCTGGTTCTTTGACAAAATCAACAAGATAGATAAACCCTTAGCCAGACAAACCAGAGGGCAAAGAGACAGTATCCAAATAAATAAAATCAGAACTGAAAAGGGAGACATAACAGAAACTGAGGAAATTCAGAAAGTCATTAAATCCTATTACAAACGCCTATACTCAACAAAACTGGAAAATCTGGATGAAATAGAAAAATTCCTAGACAGATACCAAAGTTAAATCAGGATTAGATAAACAATTGAAAAAGTCCCATAACCACTAAAGAAATAGCAGCAGTCATTAAAAGTCTCCTGAACAATAAAAGCCCAAGACCAGATGGTTTTAGTGTAGAATTCTATCACACCTTCAAATAAGACCTAGTACCAATACTCTTCAAACTATCCACAAAACAGAAACAGAAGAAACAGTATCCAATTCATTCTTTGAAGCCATAATTAAGTTCATACTTAAACCACACAAAGACCCAACAAAGAAAGATAACTTCAGACCAATTTCCCTTATGAATATCAATGCAAAAATATTCAATAAAATTCTCTCAAATCAAATCCAAGAACACATCAAAACAATCATCTATCATGATCAGGTAGACTTCAGACCAGGGACCCAGGAATGGTTCAATATATAGACATCCATCAAAATAATCCATTACATGAACAAATTCAAAGAAAAAAAACACATTAGCTGCTGAGAAAGCATTTGACAAAAGTCAATACCCCTTCATGGGGTACTGGAAAAAACAGGAATTAAAGCTCTTACCTAAATATATATAGCAAACCAGTCAGTAGCTAACATCAAAATAAATGGAGAAAATTTGAAGCAATCCCACTAATATCAGGGACTAGGCAAGGCTGCCCACTCTCTCCCTACCTATTCAATATAGTATTTGAAGTTCTAGCTAGAGCAATTATAAAACAAAAGCATGTCAAAGAATAAAAATAGTAAGGTCAGACATCAAAATATCACTATTGGCAGATAATATGAGAGTATAATTAAGTGGCATCCAAAATTCCACCAGAAAACTCCTAAACCTTATACACAACTTCAGAAAAGTGGTTGGATATAAAATTAGCTCAAACAAATCACTAACTTTCCTATATTCAAAGGATAAAGAGGCTGAGAAAGAAATGAGGAAAACAACATCCTTCACATTAGTCACAAATAATATAAAATACCTTGGTGTGACTATAATAAAGCAAGTGAAAGATCTGTATGACAAAAACTTAAAGACACTGAAGAAGGAAATCAAATATCTCAGAAGATGAAAAAATCTCCCACACTCATGGATTGGCAAGACTAATATAGTAAAAATGGCGATATTTTGAAAGCAATCAACAGAATCAATGAAATCCCTATAAAAATTTCCACTCAATTATTCAAAGAGTTAGAAAGAGCAATTTGCAAATGAATTTGCAATAACAAATACCCAGAATAGTGAAAACTATTTTCAACAATAAAAGATCTTGTGGGGAGAATCACCATACTTGACCTCAAGCTGCATCGTAGAGCAATAGTGATAAAAGCTGCATGGTATTGTTATAGAGACAGGCAGGGAGATCAATGGAAAAGAATTGAGCTCCGTGTTGGTGGTGCTTGCCTTTAATCCCAGCACTTGGGAGGCAGAGGCAGGTGGATTTATGAGTTCGAGGCCAGCCTGGTCTACAGAGTGAGTACCAGGACAGCCAGGACAACACAGAGACACACTGTCTTGAAAAACAAAAACAAAAACAAAAACAAAAAAACCTAAAGAATTGAAACCCCAGAAATGAACTCACACACCTATGGTCACTTTATCTCTGACAAAGGAGCTAAAACCATGCAGAGGGGGAAAAAAAAACCCAGCATTTTCAACAAATGGTGCTGGTTCAACTGGCAGTCAGCATATAGAAGAATGCAAATCAATCCATTCTTATCTCCTTTTACAAAGCCCAAGTTCAAGTGGATCAAGACCCTCCACATAAAGCCAGATACACTCAAACTAATAGAAGAGAAAGTGGAGGAAGGTAAAATTTACTGAATTGAACAAGAATGGCTTATACTCTAAGATCAACAATAGACACATGGGACCTCACAAAATTATAAAGGTTCTCTAAGGCAAAGGACACTGTCAAAAGGATAAAACAGCAACCAACAAATTTGGAAAAGATCTTTACTAATGTTACATCTGTTAGCGTGCTAATATCCAGTATATACAAAGAACTCAAAAAGTTTGACTCCAGAGAACAAAATAACCCTATTTAAAAAATGGGGTACAAAGCTAAACAAAGACTTCTTAACTGAGGAATATTGAATGGCTGAGAGGCACCTGAAGAAATGTCTAAATTCTTTTTTTTAATTAGATATTTTCTTTATTTACACATCATATGATTTCTCCTTTCCCAGTTTCCCCTCCAAAAAACAAACAAACAAACAAAAACAAGGGCCTCCCCACTCCTCATGCTTGCCACCCCACCTTCTCCCACTTATTGGCCCTGGCATTCCCCTACACTGGGGCATAGAACCTTCACAGGGCCAAGAGCCTCTCCTCCCATTGATGAATGACTTTTCAATCCTCTACTATACACACCCTGCCAGAGCAATCAGTCCCATCATGTATAGTCCTTGGTTGGTAGTGGTTGAGTCCCTGGGAGCTCTGAGGGTACTACTTAGTTCATATTGTTGTTCGTCCTAAAGGGCTGCAAGCCCTTCAGCTCCTTTGGTCCTTTCTCTAACTCCTTCACTGGGGACCCTGTACTCAGTTCAATTGATGGCTATGAGTTTCTACATTTATGTTAGTCAGGTACTGTCAGAGCCTCTCAGGAGACAGCTATATTAGGCTGGCTTGTCCTTCCTTCCTCCAGTCTCCACTCCATTGTTAGGCTCTGCAAATCCTTCTGTGGGTATTTTGTTCCCCCTTTTAAGAAGGAATGAAATGTCTACATTTTGGTCTTCCTTCTTCTTGAGTTTCTTGTGGTAGTGTGTCTAAATTCCTTAGACATCAGGGAAATGTATATCAAATTCCACCTCACACCTATCAGATTGAGATAAAAAGAAATTCAGATATTAGCAGACGCTGGTGAGGATGTGGAAAAGGAGAACCGCAAGCTGGTATAACCACTCTGGAAATCAGTCTGTTGCTTCCTCAGAAAATTGGACACAGTACTACTTGAGGACCCAGCTATACCATTCCTGTATATATATATATATATATATATATATATGTAGATACAAAAATATATACCCAAAAAATTCTAACATGTAATAAGGGCACACTCTCCACTATGCTCATAGCAGCCTTATTTATAATAGCCAGAAACTGGAAATAACCCAGATGCCCCTCAACAGATGAATAGATACAGAAAATGTGGTACATTTACACAATGGAGTGCTACTCAGCTATTGAAAACAATTACTTGATGAAATTCTTAGACACATAGATGGAACTACAAAATATTATCCTGAGGTAACCCAGTCACAAAAACACACACATCATATGTAGTCACTGATATGCAGATATTAGCCCAAAAGCTCGAAATACCCAAGATACAATTCACAGACCACATGAAATTCAAGAAGAAGGAAGATGAAAGAGTAGATGCTTTGGTCCTTCTTAGAAGGGGGTATGGAATACCTGTGAGAGGAGATACAAAGTGTGTAACAGAGACTCAAGAAAAGGCCATCCAGAGACTCCCCTACCTGGGGATCCATCCCATATACAGTCACCACATGCAGACACTATTGTGAATACCAAGAAGTGCTTGCTGACAGAAGCCTGATATAGCTGTTTCCTGAGAGGCTATGCCAGAGCCTGACAAATACAGATGTGGATGCTCTCATCCAACCAATGGACTGAGCATGCAATCCTCAATGCAAGAGGTAGAGAAAGGACTGAAGGAGCTGAAGTAGTTTACAACCCCATTGAAAGATCAATAGTATCAACCAACCAGTCCTACCAGAGCTACCAGGGACTAAACCACAAACCTAAGAGTACACATGGAGGACGCATGGCTCCAGCAGCATATGGAGCAGTGGATAGCATTTTCCAGCAACAATGGGAAGAGAGACCTTTGGTCCTGTGAAAGCTAGATTCCCTGGTGTATTTGAATGCCAGGCTGGTGAAGTGGGAGTGTTGGGGTAGGTAGGGGAGCACCCTCTTAGAAGCTTGCAGAGTTGGTATGGTATAGGTATGGGGCATGGTTCTGGAGGGGAAACTGGGAAAGGGGATAACATTTGAAATGTAAATACATAAAATATCCAATAAAAAAATAAAAATCAGTAAGAATGTCTGATAGCCAGGCAGTGGTACTTAGGAGGCACTTGGGAGGCAGAGACAGGTGGATTTCTGAATTCATGGCCATAATGGTCTACAGAGTGAGCTCCAAGACAGTCACGGCTACACAGAAAAACCCTGTCTTAAAAAACAAAACAAAACAAAACAAAACAAACAAATAAAAATAAGAAAAAGAAAAAGAAAAAAAAGTCTGGAAAGATTGTTAAGTGGTTAAGAGCACAGGCTGACCTTACAGGGAACTGAGGTTGTTTCCAGCATCTACTTGATGGCTCATAATGAACTATAACACTGTACCTCTATTTCCATGGTATCAAATACTCTCTTCTGGCCTCCCCAGGCAAAAGGCATGCATATGTTGCATAGACTTCCATGCAGGCAACCACTCATATACATAAAATAAAATTCTAAATCTCTATCTAACATAAAGTAATTGTAACATTAAAAATCATTATATGGTCTGCTTTTGTGTTTTAAAGAAAACTTGAGGTATGCATTTGAGTACTTATTGTCACATACATCCTTTTAAAACAGTTACTAAATCTAAGTTATTTAAAGCTATTGTAGTAAATTTAACATTATTGTCATTTTCAGTCTATATATTATGAAACATGTGTGAAGAGAGTTTCAGAGACCTATGATATCACAAAGAGCTTCAACAAATTGAAATTCTTGTTAATTTTATTAATAAAATATATTTCAACAAGAATATTGTTGTTGAATTGGTTTAATATATGAAAATATTTTAAAGTATTTTTGTACCATCAATTAGAAATAAACCTTATTAACTATATGCATGTTTGGGTCCATATTTGAATGTTATCAATTTATAGTACCTTTTAAGAGATAATTATTCCTATAAATGTGTATACTATTCTTTTTAGGCATGTAGAAATACTTGAAAATCTTTATCAAATGAGAGTATGCAAAAGTGGAGTGTTTACAAAATATTGTAATTATATAATATTTTAAAGATATTTTCTGTACATTGAAGAAAGTTAGTAAATATCACACATAAAACAGTAAAATAAAGTACAGAATAAAGAACAATAAAATAATTTGATTCTGCCACTATCTTTGTTGTTATTATTGTTTCTCTCTCTTTTTTTTTTTTTAATTTTGTGCTTCTCAGATATCCAGATGCCATCGCAAATATATAGGGGCAGAAACAACCTGAAAAATTTCATCTCCCCTTTTACTACTTCAAGTACAGGATTCACACTTAGGTTTTCAGGCCCAGTAACAAATACAAAACATGTTGAGCCATGTTGTTGACCCTATCACATGGTTTCTAACTGAATTTTATAAAAGAATTTCAGTGTTATTTGTTGAATAAATATTTCAATTTTAATAAATTTCTAAATGTCACTCATTTATACATGAAACTTGATTTGTCTGTAACAGTTGAAACATGGTTTGGGCATTGAATAAAAGGTAAAGGCCACAAAATAGACTATTGTATGTATTTGGACATCTAAATAGGCATATCTACTATACAAACATTAGTTTTGTGTGTATTTGCCAAAAATTAAAGATAGATCTACAATGTGATTCAAAAGTCTCATAATGTATGTATTCAAAGTGAATGATTTTTTTTATTCCAGAGAAATCTCTACTCATTAAAATAATCATTCAAAATAAAGAAGATATAGAAACAATCTGTGTATCTTTCATTGTGTCTCTGAAAAATGTGATATGTACCACAAGAACTATTCAGTGTCAAGAACTAATAAAATAATATTTTTAGGAACATGACAAAATGGAAAACTTTTTGGTAAGTGATGTAAGCCAGGCTCTGAAATCCCAGTCTTCATGATCTTTCTCAAACATGTTATTGAAAATTTCAAAGTTGTAATCAGAGATATAAAAAGTAATGAGTATCTATACTTTGGAATTATAGGTAATGGAATACTATTTTTTTTATTTTCCTTTGTCATTATTTCCCAATATCATCAATTGAATTAAAATGAAGAGTTTAAAATAGTATAAACAAATGCTTAAACACTGACAGCACATAACAATGATAAATATATTTTAAATGATGAATTTCTTTTTAAGAACAAATGCAAAGTATATTCAAAAATATACATTTAGGTGTAAAGTTCAAATAATAAAATTTATCTTATAAATTACTAAAAATCATTAGTCAAATTCACTCTAATTAGAACATGTGGTTGAAGGTACTTTGAAATAGTACCATAAATTAAAAGTGAAACAAAAAACAGATTACTGTCAGTATTAACATAGGTATACCACAAAGCTAATCATATAAACATAAATTTATTCTTCTTGTGGTACAGATAGATAGCAGTTACTAAAATCCCTCTTCCCCCACAATTTTCTCCTACACATTTAGAAACTTACCAGTTGTATTATAGATAATACCAAATATCACCTTATTTCTTACATCAAATTGTTGCAGCTTTCTTTGTCTACTAATCTATAACTATTAAAATAACATGAATCAAGTCCAAGAAAGTGCTACTATTGAGGAAATCCTTATAAATCATAAATATGTGATCTTGTCCTCCCACACAAGTCATTATTTACATCTCTAAGATTGTGTTTCATTTTTTTTTTAAATCACAGTAAGCATTAAATGTGGTATTGCTTCATTAATAGATTTTCTAGAGGCATTTTGTAGAAACTAGAATTGGAATGTGTTCTGAAACAAATGCTATATATCTGAGTGTAATAGATTTTAAAATACATTTTATAAAACATTCCCACCCTTTATTTACTATCACAATAATAGTTCTATGAATTAAAGCCTACAAGGTGTTAAAATAATCAAGATTCCAATTCAAAAATAGGTTGTTCTTGCTGTTTTGCAGCCAAAAATTGTGAGAAATGTTATCTATCCAGATTATTTTAATTATAAACATATTTGCCAAATAAAACATCTTGTTTCCTCATTTTTGGAAGTGAATTTTAACCTATAGTTTATGATTCAGACAGTATACACATTCAGGCAGACCCAACTACTTTTAAAATCATCTTTAACTTTGTTGGAAATACCACAAAAGAGATAACCCAGAATTTATTATCACCCAGTGTTAACATATGTTTCTGCTGTCATATTATTTCTGACTAAATAAAATGTGAGAACAACTTTAAGTAATTCTTGTTTACACTGGTCCTGTTTACCATATCCCTCCAATGATGTATCAGATGTTATGAAATTAATATATGCCACTTTGAGGGTGTTTTATCCTATATGTTAATTTACTTTTAATTAATTGATTATTTCAAATATTTCCCTTCTCAATCTCCACTCCACAAACTATGAATCCCATCTCTCCTCTGCTTTTCCTCTAGGAGGGTGCTCACTTACCATTCAACTTGAGCATCCTCCTACAATGGGGCATCAAGCCTCCAGAGGACCAAGGACTTCCACTGCCATTGATGCCACATGGACTTGAGCATTATACAAGGAGATAAAACTGGATCAATTTGCATTCTTCTGCATGCAGACCACCAGTTGAAACAGCAACATTTGTTAAAAATGGTTTCTTTTTTCCACTGGATGGTTTTATCCTCTTAGATTACTTACATCTCTAACATTCTAAGATCAAGTGACAATAGGTGTGTGGGATTATTTCTGGATTGTCAATTCTATTCCATTTATTTAGCTGTCTCTGTACTAATACAATGCATTTTTTTTTTTTTTTTTTTT
>JADRCD010032442.1:0-11003 GCA_019843815.1 Montemys delectorum
CTATCACCAAGTTTTGAAAGTTTCTAAATAAAGCAAGAAAAAATTTTTTGAGTGAAGATGATAGCAAAATGCATCTTGTTTGAATGATGGTGGTTTGGTTTTTTAAATGTAAAGGATCCCACAGACCTTAAATGGTAGATGCCAACTTTGTCCTTGTTCCATTTTTTTCCAACCTGGAAGGAGCATCAAAGATAGATTTGATGTGGTCTCAGAGTGTGTATACCTTATCGAAAGAAGCAATGATTTTGTGAAAGTATTAGTGTACATTTAGGCTGAGCTGAGGTAAAAGTAACGTATAAATGAATGCACTTAATATTTAAAAGGGCAGCTGATCTAATTGAACGGGTGTTTTCCTTTCTCCCTTTCTATAGTGCCCCAAAATGCGCCGTCATGCTTTTGAACTCAAGATGTTAGATAAGTATAGCCATTATCTGGCAGCTGAAACTGAGCAGGAGATGGAGGAATGGTTGATAACGTTGAAAAAGATTATTCAAGTCAATACTGACAGTTTAGTGCAAGAGAAAAAGGACACAGTCGAGGCAATACAAGGTAAGGATTTTGAAATGATTTGCTCTTGAAGTAAAGCCCTCATTTTTGATCCATGGAAACATCCTTTGTGTTAGGTGAAGAGAGAATTTTAATATTGAAGGCCAACCTGCTTCTTTATGAAGAGTAGCTTCAGAAGAGGCTTTTCAAATAGTTGGTACTGCACGGGACCTGACACTTAAAACATATTCGTGTTGAAATGGATAAGAAGTTTGCAGCAGATTTTCAAAACTCCATTAAAGCTTCCCCTGTGCTTTCATAATTCCAATTCTTTGCCATAAATCTAGTAGGAAAGGATGGAGTGGGAGCAAGGAGAGTCCTCTTAGGTAATTAGTAACGGTCTGTATGGTTTGGAACATCTGCTTTTAATGAATTTGCAGAGGAGGAAACTAGCAGCCAAGGAAAAGCTGAGAACATCATGGCCAGTTTGGAAAGGAGCATGCATCCGGAACTGATGAAGGTATATCTTTCTTATGGCAGCTTGCCTTCCACTGACATAAAGCAGGGAAAGCTAGTAAGGTGCTGGATTTCATTTGGAAATGTCACTTTCAAGTTCAAAACCCCACCAAATTGGTTAAACAGCTAGAGAGAAAAGATGCATTCTAAATGATGCACTTAAAAGTGTCCCCCCTCAGTGTAGAAAATCTTTTTTCTCTTTCTTTCTTTCTCTCTTTCTTTCTTTTTCTTTTGTAGACACAAGAGAAAAGAAAAAGAAAAACATTCTAAGCTTTTATAACCTTATCTATTTTGTCTATTTTTATTCAATTTGATTTGATATATAATTAAATAAATATTCTTCTTTCAATGGGCTAATGATGCAGTTCATGCAAATGATATTCAGCCCAAAGACACATGCTAATTTCTTTTGTAAATTATGCGAATAATTTACTCAGATAAAGACTTTGGTGAGCAGCATTGTTTGTGTTATTTACCCTTCTTTGTGGAGTTTGAAATGAACAAATTTTGAAAGTAGACAATTATTACCATGTGTATCTTACTCTGTGTTCTATGTTATAATTAATTGAAAGTGAGAAATGACTTATTCCTTTCAATCTTTGTTGAGTCTACTTACATTTTTACTTTATTCATTTCCCTGGACTTATTTCTGTTTTTCTCTTTTCAATTTAGCCCTCTCTTAAAACTTTTAAAACATCTTTAAATTACTGCACTGTACTCATGACCTCATGTGCTATCCATGATTTAGTGGATTTTTGTTGAATCTTTTTTATATTTTTCAGTCATGATAGGCTGTGTAGTTCATTATCTTCCTTAAGACAATAGAATCAGAACTGTATGTGATAGCACATGAAAAGCACTATGGAGATGTCAGATATGGTATTGGTCTCTTTTATTTCTTGTTTGCATCCAAGTTTTACACTGAGTACTAAATGTAGAATATTTTATGTCTTATGTAAATGTATAAAAATCAGAGCTCTTTCTTATTATGAGTCTCAATGATGTGATACAGCGGTGATGAAGCTGTATAAAAGACATGGTTAACTGGTATTTAGCATTGTTTTGAAGTAAATGTAGCAACATTACGTATTTTTACATTTTAGTATGGCAGAGAAACAGAACAGCTGAACAAACTCAGTAGAGGAGATGGAAGACAGAATCTCTTTTCTTTCGACTCAGAGGTTCAGGTATTGATGTATTTCTAATTCAAACTTGATTGAAATGTTGAAATCACTGGTTTTTGGTCACCAGTGGGAAAAACAAATTGTTTTAGATTTGTCTTATTCACTTTGAACATGTACGTTGATTGATTCCTCATTTAATAGGACTGTCAGTAGCACAGGGCTGAATGTATATTTCTTTTCCTCAGTCCTTTCATCTTGCTGCAACCATGGATAAATTAAATAATGCCTAGCAATAATTTCAGTATTCTCTGGATCCATTAAGTACACCTGTGATCTACTGGTAATGAATATCCACAATATAAAGAGTGCTGAATTTAATGAACTACAGATTTCACCATTTGATACTGGCGAAAAGAACAGGAAAAGTGTGTAGTGTACGACTCTTAGAGTTTCCTTCATAAAGAATATTTCACAAAATTATTTGGAAGAATGAATTCTTTGTTTTCTGTTCCCCTTTTCTATATGAAACCTCGGTGAGTTTATAATTGTTGGTATTGTTATTACATGTGTGCGTGTGCGTGTCCGTGTGTGTGTGTCCGTGTGTGTCCGTGTGTGTGTGTGTGTGTGTGTGTGTGTATTTGTATGCTATGGCACATATGTGGAGGTCAGAAGACAACTTAGTAGATTGGTTCTCTCCTTTACCCTTTAATGAGCGCTGGGGATTGAACTTAAAATTTCTAGCTTGTATGGTAGTACCTTAAGCTGCTGAGTCATTCTTGATTTTGTTTTAAATTTAAAAAACCTGTGTGAACACAGCAGGTTTAGCTCAGTAAAAACATAATAACAAAATATTAAATAATTCGGGGAAAAACTGATTTCATTATTTCTTTTTATGCTTCATAGAGTTCTCTAATTGAGTTTTAAATTTGACTTGATAGTGACATAGTGTGTATGTATAATGCATATTTCAATAAAATTACCATGTAAAATTGATATCAGGTGCTGTGTATGTGTGGCGCATGCATGTGTATGCGGGGAGGGTATGTGCGTACCTTTCTGTGCCCCTGTGAAGGCCAGAATTTGACTTGAAACATTTTTTCCTGTCACTCTTTACCTTATACTTTGAAATGGATCTCTCACTCACTGAGCCTGGAGCTCACTGTTTTAGCTAAACTGGTCAGCAAGCCCCCGGGATCCACCTGTCTCCTGTCATGTTCTTCTCCAGCTCTGGGCTTACAGATGTACAGTGTTATGCTAGGCTTTCCTGTGGATGTGGAGGCTCCCAATGAGGTCCTCATACTTGCACAGTAGGCACTTCACCCAGTGACCTTAATGCCAGAGAATTATTTTTTAAAAACAACTACCAACACACACAGATGGACACACACACACAGAGACATGCACCCACACTAAGTAAGTAAATGTAATAAAATGTAGAACAGTGAGTTTCAGATATGGCAGGCAGCTCTGGGATACTCATTCAGAAAACTACTTCTTGCAAGCATGACTGAGCCTTTGATTGGCCTCAATGATTGGGCTGTAATTGGACATGTCAGGCTCTTTGACTGAGTACAAAGGAGGCAATTGATGGTGGTTGAAACTAAATCGAGTATCTTTAAAAACTTGTGGTGTAGTGTTTTTGTGGTCATGAAACTGAACTGATTTTGTGTTTATCAGTGAGCTACAGTAAGAGAAAACCCACAAATGTGATGAATCTTTAAGCACCATCTTTAAGAATTTAGTGTTGATTGTGGAAGGTCATCTCACCATGGAGTAATGTTGTGTTTAGTAGAAAAGGTGAAATGCTATCCTATAATTCAACTTCCTTTTCTGGTAACATTTCAGTGTAGAGAGAGATTTTTGCCTGTGACCTTAGGGAATAATGAAATGCTATTTTGACTGAAGGGATACGGATCAAACTTTGAACTGTGGGAGAAGGCCCTATAGCTCAGTGTTTATGCTTGAAACCCATAGAAAGAAAAGGATTTGATAGCTGGGGTGCTTTGGGCCGATTACTCTTCACATTCCACTGTCTGAGGAAGACCGAAAAGAGAGCAGAAAATTGGGCAGAAATTAGAATTGATCTCCATGGTAATTGCTTGCCTCTGCTGGCCCCATAGATAAGTGTTTAAAAGGAATCTGCCTAGTCCCACACTTGTATTATTTTTGTAGATAAATAGACTTAGAGTGGGAAAACCATACATTCAGGTACAAATTTTACACATTAGGCCCTTTATATGGGGGATTTTATTATAGACACAGGCTGGGTCAAAACAGCTATAATTATTTAAGATTCTTTAGGTATAATATCTGTTTTGACAAAGTAACTAAGGGAAAAAATCTTATATTTCTTGGCTTGACTGTTCCTTCTCGGGAACAGTCTTTGATCAATTCATTTTGAGTCATTTCTCCCCTTCCATTCTTATGGCCTTAATGAAAGTGTAAGTTGTTCCATAATCTACACTTGGCTTTCGGTCTGCAACTAGAATGGACAAAGGTGCTTGGACTGTGTGAGTGTGGGGAACTGGAGAGTTCTCTAAAGGTTTCTCTGAGGAGACACGGATGCCTACCCTACTCAGAACTGACTCCTAGTATCTTTTGTTTAAAAATTGTATTTATCTTGAAATACAAGTACTTTAAAAAAACTGTATCCTTTGTGGTAATTAGGGCACATTTCTCAGTTCTTGTTATAAGCTGAGCTCAAGTTTATCTATCTTTGAGGCAGAAACCAACTCTCTCTCTTTCTCTCTCTCCCTCTCCCTCTCCCTCTCCCTCTCCCTCTCCCTCTCCCTCTCTCTCTTTCTCTCATTTAAATGTAGGTGGTTACCCTGGGTTCCAGCCTTGGCTGCCTCTCACCTTAGATA
Source organism: Montemys delectorum (assembly GCA_019843815.1). Lineage (NCBI taxonomy): Eukaryota > Metazoa > Chordata > Mammalia > Rodentia > Muridae > Montemys > Montemys delectorum. Next base: position 4,991 of record JADRCD010032442.1, read on the forward strand.
CCAATAACTTTCAAATTCTTATCAACAACCCAGACCTCTCAATTTTCCAGCCATGTAGTTACCTCAAACTCAAAACATCCCTAACTGAATTGCTCATTTCCACTCTCCTTTCCTCCAAATCTATCTTTTATTTGTATGACACAATGAAATTTTTAATTTCAGTGTCTCTGTGATCTCCTGGGTCTGACATGACTGTATTGTTCTGTTGCCTTTCAAACCTATTCTTTTTAGTCTGACCTCCTAAAAAGCTTGTGAAGGAAACAAATCCTACTGGCTTTGAGGATATATTTTATGAAGAGGAGGAGGAGGAGGAGGAGGAGGGGGAAAGGGAGGGGGAGGGGAGGAGGAGGAGAACCAATTAAATAATACTAAAAAAATAATGTTAGATAAATCTAAGAAAGGACATATAGACTGTCAAGGTTTATGCAATTTTTTTACAGGGAGTTGGAGAAATAATTCTCTTCAGAAGTGCAAATTGATCATAGAGTCTTGAATGAAAAAAGAGAGCAAGCAATACAATTCTCTGGGGGTAGGGTTCCTGAAAGAGCAGCAAGCACAAAGACCCTGTGGTGAGAGAAGTGTTAGATGTAGTAGAAAAATAACCAAGGATGGATATGTGATTTGGAGCAGTAAAATGATGGGAAAAGGCAAATAGAGTAAATGACAAGGTTACAAACATGAGAAATGAGAGTCAGGAGTCATGACATGTAGGGTAGGGGTTTGTATGCCCAGATGTGGATTTCTGATGTGTTCATTGCCTTAGGTCAGGTTCTTATCATCTCCTTCCAAGAATTCTCTGTCAGCTCTCAAATGTTGCTATAAAGTCGCCTGGCAAATCTTGTTGAATGAAAGCATTTAAGGGGGAATCAAATGGACAGAGCTATTGGATTCTGCTGCCAACTTTAATATGCTGATCTGAATCTGTATCAATCAGTGTTATTATGAATACTGTCTTCTTAGACAACTCATACTATCTGTTTTTGCAGAGGTTAGACTTTTCAGGAATTGAGCCTGATGTAAAGCCATTTGAAGAAAAGTGCAACAAGCGTTTCATGGTGAATTGCCATGATTTAACTTTCAATATCTTGGGTCACATTGGAGACAATGCAAAAGGACCGCCCACAAATGTACGTATGACCCTTTCTTCTACTACACTGGACCTAGCATATTAAAGAAATACCTTTCTCTTTTTTTACAAGTAAGGACTAATTGGCAGGATGAAAATTCCAGTGTTAGATATTATGATAAATTTGACATGAAGAATTTCATCTCTTTCTTTTGGCCAAAATACAAACGTTTTCTCATCTTGAGAGGATTCCTGCAAGTTTTAACTACTTAGAGTAGCAGATAGAGAATGTGCTTTCTCTTCAGAAGTGGCATGTCCTCAGAAGCTGAAAAAAAAATCTGCTCTCACACTGGATTTGAATAAGGAATAGGATTTCTTTTAGAAAATTGGTTCATAGAAATTAACTAGTATCCCCAAGCCTTAGTGAGACATAGTTGCTCTTCAGTGTCCTAGGCTCACTAATTGTCCTATAGAATGAAATTTATTTTTGGTCTGTGCAAATATTGGGTATCATGAGTTGACATGGTCAGAAATACTTGCCACTGTAAATTTCAAATCTTCAAGGTGACTATTATGTTCATCTTTATTTTGGATTTCTAGTTTCAAAAATATCAAGTAAAGATGGATTCTTTCACAAAGTACCTAAAATACATCGGAGCACTTTCCTGTCTGCAAAGGGTTAATCTTTATGCCATCTGGCATGAAATTTGTCTTTGTGACCAGCTTTCAAATGCCATCTGTAAGGAAGAATCATGTCTTACAAATTTGCTGATGGGGCAAAGCATTTTTTGAGTAATTTACTGTTGACTGATGCTGGCTGTTATGAAATATATAGTCTAGTACATTACAGTATACCAGAAATGAATTTTTTTATAATCTATAAGTTAGCAATTTTTTGGAGTCATGTCAGTAAATGTATAGAGACGTAAGTTTGAGTCATAGATCATTTTTTATTTAGGTGAAACTTTTGAATTCTGTTCATCTTTTTAAAACTATAACTTGTTAATTTTTGTGAATTCATACCTTGTAAATTTATACCTGATAAAATTAACTTATATATTAATTTAAAAATTAAAGTGGTCTTTTATTTCTGAATGTCTCTCCTGTTATTTGATGGAGAACAAGCATAATGCACTTTTAACTAAATATTAAACTCAAGGTAACAGAATAAACTCAAATTTGAAGGAAAAAAACCCCACCTTATTTGGCAATTTGTTTCCCAAAATCTTAGTTCTAAAATGCCAACTGTCTTCATTCCTAGGTTGAGCCCTTTTTCATCAACCTTGCCTTATTTGATGTAAAGAACAATTGTAAAATTTCAGCCGACTTTCATGTAGACTTGAACCCACCCTCTGTCCGTGAAATGCTATGGGGTACCTCAACCCAACTGGCCAATGATGGGAATGCAAAGGGCTATTCACCTGAGTCTCTCATCCATGGAATTGCTGAGTCTCAGTTATGCTACATAAAGCAGGTGAGCATTGATCATTTTATAGCACCTTCACAACAAGAGAGAGATGCATCTTTTGCCTTACTCCCTGGTTTCAGGAAATTTTCTTCCAGCATTCCACCTTTTAGAAGGTCTGTCTTCAGATGTTCTTTTGCTGACTGAGATTGGCAATGGGAAATGGGAAGCAATGAACATGTGAGTAACATGTTGCTAGAGTGACATTTTTAGATGGAACCATGATAGGAAATTCAGTGGGAATATTGTGCAAAATCCAATGCAAACGTAGAGCCAGATATACACATGTGAATACATGTATACATGTACACACACATACCTCCTCTGAATAAGTGCCAAAACGTTTGGAATTTTAGGGTCATAATTTATGCTCATTGCTATAGGTTTCTGAAGGACTTTGGGTCTGTGAAACCTTCGTTAAAATCCTTGCAGCCTCTTCTCTTGTCCTTTAGACAATAGCTGTCACATACAGGGACATTCAGCAACAATGGGAAAGGCTCATAAAAGAGAAATTGAAAAAGTACAGCATTATTAATTAGTATGTGAGAACCCGATATTGATTTCTGTGTTTCTAGTTTTCCACATAATGCCAAATAAGTATTCTTAAGTCTGCTTATTGTATTAGTTCAACATACTGTATGTTGGGATGGGACGTTTTGTGGATCAGGTGATTGATCAGGTACTGCTCAGTAATCTACATCAAGAAGAAAGTCATCCTTGGTGTTATTTTGGTTTTGAGATGAGGTTGTATTATTGTATGATCCAGGCTGGTCTGGAATGCCTTGAGTGACGATATCCTCCTGCCTCAGCCTTCTGAGTAGCTAGGCCTACAGGTTTAGGCCACCATACCCAATCTCAACACTTAAGAAATGCCCTTTTTGTGCTAACACTTCCATTGGGGGGTCTTACATAATCAAAATAGTTTTGTAGAATGACATAAGTATCATTCCTTCACAAACAAGAAAATTGATGATTGGGGGTTGGGTAAGCTGTCCATCACGACATAGCTAAGAGTGGTAAAGATAGGATTTGAACCTATATCTGAACGATCTCAATCAACAGTATCAGAGAGAATGCCATATAACTAAGTTGTATGATGCTTACCATCACCAAAAGCACTGCTGGATCCTGGGAATTGTATCAGGAGTGGAGTGAGGGTGTTGATATATTCTTTAGAAGAAGATGGCAATGAAGTGGGTAAGACTCACCCTGGTGAAAAACAATTAGACCAGAACCTTTGACACATAGGACCAAAATCTGAGCCAACAATGGGCTTTCTTTAGTCACGTTCTACATTAGGGGATAGGGAGATGCTAGAAAGTTATGGGGGAAAATGCAGAAGAACCCCAAAAATTGTGCTCTACCCCTGCATTGTAGCCCTTGTCAATAAAAGAAAAAGATGGACTTCTAGGAGCTGGGGACATGGCTCACCATGTAAAGTACCTGTTGCTCAAGCGTGAGGACCAGAACAGATCTCTAAATGTGCATATAAACCAAGTGGGCTTAGTGGTCCTTCTATAATCCCAGAACACAGACAAAGCATCTCAGAGACAGAGATAGGATATTTTGGAGCAAGATGACTATCCAGGCTAGTCAACATGGTGAGCTCTAGGTTCACATAGAGACCTTTCCTCGGTGTTTAAAATGGAGAGCCATTGAGTAAGACAACTGGTGTCAAACTTAGGTTCCCACATGCACATACACATTTGTATCATACATACTAAGGAGCACATAAAGCTTCACACACCACATATATACATATAGACAATAAATGAACCTCTGTGTGCTGCACTACCCTCTCCTCTAATGTGAGAGCAGTGATAGCTCCTGCTTCCTATCGGGATCAGACAAGATGTACTATTCCTAGAAAGCACTCTGCAATAGGCCCACCCACCTTGTTCCAATGTGGTATGCCTGCTATAGGTAACACTGATAACACTGAGCTTAGATAAAGAAGAGAAAACATATGCTTTTATCAATTGCCAAGTATTATATATAACATTCATTGCTGGCTTTAGTGTGGGTAAATTACAAGATGACTAGAATGGGAAATAATAGGTACTCAGTGAAAAGTAGCAATACCAATGGTCAGCTTGACTATTCTAACCTGTCCACATCATGTGACATACTGGTGCATGGACCATTTGGAAGCCCAGGGTGCAATCTTCTTCACTGTCTCCTTACTATATAAGTATCTCTGGACCTCTGTTTCTGAATCCTTTAAATGTGTATATAACTAGTGCTTTCACTACTACTCAGTAGGTGGAAGAGAGTAATCTCTGGGAAGTAGAGGGAGAGAGGGATCTGGAAGGGAGAGGAGGGAGAAGGGGGGAGCTCAGATATGGGAGGAGATAGAAGTACAGAGGGTAAGGAATTTGAAAGTTTGTGTGTATATGTGAGGGAGGGGGAACTAGGGTAGCCACTAGAAAGTCCCAGATGCAAGGGCCCCCAAGAGGTTCCCAGGACTCAACAAGGAGGACTTTTGCCAAAATAGCCAACAAAGGGGAGATAGAACCTATAGAGATCATATCCAGTGGTTAGGCACAATCCCCCAGTTGAGGGATGGAGCCACCCACCCACCTCAAAAATATTAATCCAGAATTCCTCCTGTCAAAATGAAATGGAGGGTCAAAGACTGGAGTAAAAACTGAAGGAAAGACCATCCAGAGGGATCATCTGCTGACACCAAACCCAGACACTATTGCTGATGCCAAGAAGTGCTTACTGATAGGAGCTCGATATAGTTGTCCCCTGAGAGGCTGTGCCAGAGCCAGACCAATACAGATGCAGATGTACACAGCCAAACATTCGACTGAGTGCATGCACCCCAATGGGGAAGTTAGGGCAAGGACTATAAGCGCTGAAGGGGCTTGCAATCTCATAGGAAGAACAACAATATCAACCAACCAGATCCCACAAAGCTCCCAGGGACTAAACTACCAAACAAAGAGTACACAGGGGGTACCCATGGCTCCAGGTGGATATGTAGCACTGGATGACTTGTCTGGCATCACTGGGAGGGGAGCCCCTTGGTCCTATGGAGGCTTGATGGCCCAGGATAGGAGAACGATAGGGTGGGGGGGTAGGGGAGCACCCTCATAGAGGTGGGGGAGGGAGAAGGGGATGGGGGCTTGTGAAGGGGAAACTGGGAAGGAAAACAACATTTGAACTGTAAATAAATAAAATAACCAATAAAACCATGCTAAAAATGAAAGTGGAGTAAGTAACATAAAGCATACAGATAGTCAGGCTTAGTTGTGCATAAGTATAGTTAGGCATAGTTGTGCATAAGTTATTTGACATGAATTAGACTTAATTGGGCACCATAGTGTATACCAGCTACTTGAGCCTGGGAACTCCTGGCCAGCTTAGCCAACATAGCAAGATGAGTGGGTGGGTGAGTGGAAGGAAGGGAAGGAGGGAGGGAGGGAGGGAAGGAAGGAAGGAAGGAAGGAAGAGAGGGAGGGAGGGAGGGAAGGAAG
>JADRCD010032473.1:0-11133 GCA_019843815.1 Montemys delectorum
TATCAGTTACTTCTTCAAATATATGTCCATCCACACATTCATCTTCATGTAGGATAGGAGATCTCTGTCTAAAGGACCAAAATGAAGAATGTATGCTGATTTATCCTTGCCTTGATACTATTTTGTTTGGGACCTCAGTCCAGAGTGCTCTGAGATCTCTTAGGTCAGAACAGTGCTGCCCAGGCCACTGAAATTAGAAGTTGTAAGTAGGACATCAACTGGGAAAATGCTGAATCTGTGGGATTTCCTCCACCACACAGGTCAGGTCTGGAGTACTCTTTATTGTGAATGTCTAAATCTTCCTGTGTAAGACTGGAGAGGATCTTGGGCAGTTTTGCACAGAAGTAGGACTGTTGTGCCCTTTGTCAAATAAGTAATATGCCAGACTTCATGGGAATAAGGGTGTTGAAGGACTCTTGTCATAAGTGGGATTTCTGAGAAATTTTGTGCACAGGTGAAATTCTATACCTATTTGTCAGAGAAATACAATCCCTGGCTTTTTTCAATAAAGTAAGAAAGACCATTTCCCATTGAACAAAATGTAAATACCTATAGAGCAAAGGAAGTTCCAGTACTGCTTGATTAGCTTCCAATTATTTTTCAGTATTTAGAATATCCATATATTTTGTGGGCTGTATGGAAGGTCAGGAAGCAATCATTGCATTATTCCAACAAGTTTGAGAGTTGTTTTTGGTCTAAGAATACTTTGGTCAAATAAGTCCAATGTTCCTGTTGGTAATGTCTTAGAATATATGTACAAAGAAGTTTGGAAGTAATTCTAGATAGTTGGGAATATAGTCAATAGAGCAATATCTACTGACACATTAGAAGAAATTGTAGGCCTGAGTCCCCTTGAGCAAAGAGGGTACTTCAGGCCAACTTGTATATTAGGAGAAGGTTTTGTTGCTCCCTAGACTGGGGTGGGGGGGGGAAACTAAATCTTTATGAGTAGAAGGGTCTGAGGCTCTCATAGGTAGGGGGAGAGGCACTGCAGCCCCTCTGTGAAAGGAAGATATTTACACACCTTTTGGACAGAGGGTATTTATGTGAGAACTTCTAGAACAAAGAAGGAACTCTGATGTTCCTTTCAGATGACATTTTGAATGTGAGGCACAATTAAGTGGAAAGTTTGAGGGTTCCTTCATCACAAAGAAAATGGTTGGAATCTTTCTTGGTCAGAGAGAGTAATTTTTGAGGACCTTTTTGACTGGAAGTAGAGTTTGGGGCCTTGGCCAGGTAGAGATGAACTCAGTCCCTGTCATAGGCTCTGTTAGTCATACAAGTTAGATATTGGACCCTCTTGTTTACAGGGTGTGCATTTGATATATAATGAACAGAAGTTGATGGTCTAAAGTAATGATGTTTAGGAGTAGAAGATTAAAGTAGACTTAGAGTATGCTTATAGTTCCTAATCACTTTAGGGATAAGAGAGTGTTCTAGCTTATCTTGTGCAGTAGAGAAAGGACTTCATCACAGTTTGCAAGATTCACAGCTTCAGTCACACCATGGTAGGTCTGGCACAAATCCAAGAATTATTCATTAGGCATGATTATCAGTCTCTATGTCCTTTTGAAGCTACGTGGTTGTATGCATGAAGGATGCTATCTCTACATTTTGGTGATCAGAATGAAGGACAGATAACCTAAGTTTCAGGCTCTGTCAACTCAGAGGACAATTAAATGTAGTCTTTTTGGTTACACATGTCTTTTCTTAGAAAGGATAGAAGGAAATGATTTAAGGCTCACCATTAAAGGGTTATGTTTGAGGTCCATATATATGTGGAGAATGCACTCTGAGGACCCTTTAATCTTGGTCCTCTTGGGCAAATGAAAATTCTGAGATGTCAATAGTAAAATTCAATCATTCTTATGATTCACGTTGGGTCAGAGAGGGAAGTTTTAGGCTATTATTTGTAAGAGCAGATAGGCCTTAACGGCACCTATCCTAAGGGAAGTTCTGAGGACGTTTCATCGAAAGGGAATTGTGGGAAATGTCTGGAGAATATGTGCAGTTTGAGGAGCCTGTATTCATAACTGCAACTTCTGAGGTCATTCTGAACTGCCTTGCTTAGAAAGAACATGTCTAGCTATGTTTATCCCAATAGTAGATTCCAGTCACTGCACTGTGCAGAAGGGAAAGACCTATCATACCTTGGGTATTGGTACAACAATATGGTATTACATAGTTTGCTTCCAATGATTCTTCCAAGATTCCACTATTCATATATTATATATACTGTTGGGAAGAGTTTAACAAGCACTCAGCATGTTCGTCCAACAGGATTTGTGGTTGTCTGAATGTTGATGTCTCCTCAATATTGTATTGGTCTGCACATATCAATAAATAAGAAACAGAATTGTTGTATTTCTGAGAACCTCCTTCTAGGCAGATGGCATGAGTGTTTGTTTTAGCTTTATATATTCTTTCCCCTGATCTATACCAAGAATCTTGTGATTTTCCACTGTGAGGCTGCAATTGTATTTGCCTGGCATTACTGTTCAGGGGGATTGCACTAAAGTAATTCAAGTTAAAATTTAACTGTACAGTGCCCTTGGAAAGAATTCATCCCATAGTCAGAGGCTACATCTGAAGTTCCTATGAATATATAGTGATAAAATAAGACCCTCTTGGCCATAGGAGCCAAATCTGAGGTCTCATTCATCATTGTAGCATGGGCCAGAAACTCTTAAGAAGAAATGAGATGTCTATGGTTGAAGGAGGAAACCATAGCTCCCTTTTGTACTACACTTAATGTGATTAGATGAAATTTCTCACTTCTACAGAAAGAATGGCATAAGGCTTACTTGGTCTGGGGCCTTTTTAGTCAGAAGGGAAATGACTTAGTCCTAGTTTAAAAGAAACAGAAAGTTTGGAAGTCTTTCTACTAAATGAGTACTTGAGAACACCTTGGGCAAATTGGGAAGGTCTGCAATAGGCAGAATACTAAGAAGGAGGTCTGGCATTCTTTTCAATGAAGCAAAGGGACTGAGGTAACTTGGGGAAAAAAAGGAAGCATGCGACCCCTTATAAGAAAGAAGAAGTTGTAAGATTTGGTTTTGCAAAGATATGGGTTAGAAAACCATTGGAGAGAGGGAGTAAGTGCCATGCAACATTCTGTTAAACATGAATGTCCCTATTACCTTGTTCAGTGAAGGAAGGTCCTACCACTTCTCTTCAGCTTCCAACTTTTCTTTAGTGTGTAGAAGTTCCACATCTTGAGTTGAATCTGGGGGAGTTCAGGCAACAATCCAAGCCTTTTTCAAATAGCCTCGATGTGTGTCCCTGGATAGGATGCCTCCTTCAGTTTGTCTTAATATCTCCATAGGTGGGCAGCAACAATGGGTCCATTTGATTTCTAGTGATTGGATTGAAGAGTATAACATAGGATCCAGTCAGTAACTATACACTTAAGACCTGGGACTTCAAACCAGGGTGTAACAACATACTTTTGTAGCCACCATGGTAAAATGTGAAAGGCTTGAATCTCTCTTATTTTGATTATGTACATTGGTGGTAGTTTATAGATATAAGGGGATTCTTGAGGATACAGGGCATGAAAAATTATTATTCAAAAGTGTGTTAATGTCACCTTTGGAATAAAGGAATGTGTTTGTTTCCTTTGGTCCAAGTCAGTGGTTCATATTCCCCTTTATACTGGTAGGCAGGATCCAAAGCCACTTTGTTAATGAAGGGACAGACTGAGCTACAGCCTCACCCAATATAGGTCTCATGAGCACTTCAATAAAAAGGACTATGTGAGGTATCTTGGGATCAGGGGAGTTCTGAGAGCCTTGTCTTAGAATGGAAAGTTCTGAGACCACTTTCAACAAAGGAAAAAACCTGAATGTCTTGGTTCACACGTCATATTTTGCAGAAAAGTAATATGTTTCACCCATGTTCAAAAGGGGAAAGTTCCTGCATACTCTGGGTACTGGAGGAAGGTCTTGGCTTTGCCTCACTAGCTTCCAACTACTTTTCCCAAATACATGTACACTGTGTGAAATTTTTGAGAGTCTAGGCAATGTCACAACAAACTTTCAACAGGATAAGTGGTTCTATAAGCATTGATGTTTCCTTAAGGCTGTGTTCAGCTGCATATATCTGCAAATAAAAGATAAGGGTGGTGCATTTTCGATGACCAACTTTGAGGCAGATGGCATGAGAGTTGATTTCAGCTTTCTATCTTCTGTTCTATTATCCAAGGGCAGAGAAATGTGAAGTACCATTGTTAGAATATGTGTTGTATGGATATTTTAGAGGGTTATCTTTAATGCAATATTTGGTAATAGAGGAGTGGGTAAGGCATGGGCTGAAGGGAAGCTTGGGTGGTTCTTTAGTAATAAGGATGGATTTGAAGTCCCATAGTGCCGAGAGGGTGGAGGTCTGAGACCTTCTTTGGACGAAAGAACTAGTTATGAGAGCTGTTCCCATACAGTTTTATTTCCCAGGTCTCCTACAGCAGAAACTGAAAGTGTGAAATTATCTTGCTGGATGGAAGTAGACAATTGGCTCCCAATCCTACTGGGAAGATAGGGAATGTTAGATGCTCCTTTATGCAGAGTGAGTGGTATAAGGCTCCCTTGATCTAACAGCCCTTTAAGGAAAAAAAGACTCAAGTCACTTGGTAGGAATAGAAACATATAAGGACAATGTAAGACGTAATATGTGTTTAAGGCCCCATTGGGCAAATGGGGTCTAGGGCAATGTTAGTCCTAGGAGAGTTCTGCCATTCTGTTCAATGTAGTGAGAAGGAGTAAGTTAATACTGGGAAAAGTGAGCCCCATGTAAGAGAGGAAATCTCAGAGGCCCTATTGAAAAAGGAAGACAAAAACTCCTTCAGGCAGAGTGGAGGTGCCCTATACACTTCTGTCAAAGGTAAATGTCCATGGTACCTTATATAGTAGATAAAGTTACCAGCACTGATCATGTTTCTGTTGTGGAGGGCCCTGGGAATAATATTTGATGTTAATTCCATTCTCCTGTGAGGGGTTGAGAACAAGGAATGAGTCAGCTTTCAGGTGATTTCCTGTAAACCTTCTTCCCACCTTAATAGATAAAATAAAGGCTAGAGCTGGTGATTGGGCAGAGAAGGAGGGGAAGGTAGAGCTGAAGGTTTTGGGAGAGAAAGGGAGAGAGGACTACAGAGGACAGAGGAAAAGATGGAAGGAAAGCACCTGACCTGGAGAAACTGCAAGTTATAAGGGGTCTCTTATATGGGGAAGATGGTAGTTGTAGTGGTAGATGCTATGTGCCCAATTTAGGCACACAGCATGTGTTCATATTAAGCGAGTTGTGTTTTCATTGCTGTGGCATATTTGGGTTGGAGATTTACCACAACAAGTTTCCAATTCTTATTCAGAGTTTTTGTTTTGTTTTGTTTTGTTTGTATCCTCATAGTTTGTATTCTTTCTGGGAGTGAGCAGGCAGCAACTTATTCGTCCTTCCAAAGGCCTGGATGACTTTTGCTGGCTAGGTTACTTCCTCTAGTTTGTATTCAGCTGTCCAGATCTAGTCAGAAGTGTTGAAGTCATTCCATTTCTATTGACTTGCCCAAAAACAGATAGCACAGGTTCTATGCTCTGATTGCTAAGCTTGGGCAATAGGAGCTAATATCCACTTACCATGTATGTTCTTTTGTGACTGGGTTACCTCAGGATATTTTCTAGTTCCATCCATCCATCTAGTTCCATTTGCCTAAGAATTTCATGAAGCCATTGTTCTCAATATCTGAATAGTTCTGCATTGTGTAAATATACCACACTTTCTGTATCTATTCCTCTGTTGAGTGACATCTGAGTTGTTTCCAGATTCTGGCTATTATGAATAATGCTGCTATGAACATAGTGGAGCATATGTCTTTGTTATATGTTGAAGCATCTTTTGGGTATATGCCCAGGAGTAGTATAGTTGGGTCCATTCTTCTGAGGAACCACTATACTGATGTCCACAGTGTTTGTGCCAGCTTGCAATCCAATCAACAATGGAGGAGTGTTCCTCTTTCTGCACATCCTTACCAGCATCTGCTGTCACCTGAGTTTTTGATCTTAGGCATTCTGATGGGTGTGAGATACAATCTCAGGGTTGTTTTGATTTGCATTTCCCTGATAACTAAGGATGTTGAACATTTCTTTAGGTGCTTCTCAGCCATTTGGTATTCCTCAGTTGAGAATTCTTTGTTTAGCTCTGTACTCCATTTTTTTTAAATAGGGTTATTTTGTTCTCTGTAGTCTAACTTCTTGACTTCTTTGTGTGTATTGGATATTACCCCTCTATTGGATGTAGGATTGGTAAATATCTTTTCCCAATCTGTTGGTTGCTGTTTTGTCCTATTGACAGTTTTCTTTGCCTTACAGAAGCTTTGCAATTTTATGAGGTTCCATTTGTTGATTGTTGTTCTTAGAGCAATAGCCATTGATGTTCTCTTCAGGAAATTTTTCCCTGTACCCATGTGTTTGAGGCTCTAACCCCACTTTCTTTTCTATTAGTTTCCGTGTATCTGGTTTTATGTGGAAATCCTTGATCCACTTGGATTTGAGCTTTGTACAAGGAGATAAGAATGGATCAATTTACATTCTTCTACATGGTGACCACCAGTTGAACCAGCACCATTTGTTGAAAATGCTGTCTTTTTTCCACTGGATGGTTTTAGATCCTTTTCAAAGATCAAGTGACCATAGGTGTTTGGATTTATTTCTGGGATTTATTTATTCCATTGATCTGCCTGCCTGTCTCTGTACCAATACCATGAAGTTTTTATCACTATTATTCTGTAATATAGCCTGAGTTCAGGGATGGTGATTCCCCTCGAAGTTCTTTTACTGTTGAGAATAGATTTCACTATCCTAGTTTTTGTGTTATTCCAAATGAATTTGCAAATTGCTCTTTCCAACTCTATGAAGAATTGAGTTTGAATTTTGATGGGGATTGCATTGAATCAGTAGATTGCTTTTGGCAAGATGGCAATTTTTACTATATTAATCCTGCCAATCCGTGAGTATGGGAGATCTTTCCATCTCTGAGTATCAGGACATTTGTTAGTTTTCTCCTGGTATGTCTGGGAGTCCCATGGAGAGAGGTGAAATGCTTGAGGCTCTCATCATGAGTAGGAGTCATTCCACATACTCTTCGGTAGAGATGGAAAATGCTCTGCCTCATTGGGAGTAGTTTTGGGTCTCTTATTTTTTTGGAAGATGAAGAACGTCTGCTTTTTGACAAAGCAGATATTTTGCAACCATCATGTTCTGAAAGGGAAGCTTGAGTGTCCATTTGTTCAAAAGGAGCCTTTTTTCAATTTGATTTTGGTAGAATTGGACCATCTATTGATGCCTTGGGGAGATAGGGGACATCTGAGGCCCTCTTTGTGAAATTTTGGGGATCTGTGGCCTCCTTTGGCAGAAGTGGTGAAGTTCCCATTGGTCCCAGTTATAATTTTTGCACTCCTTTGTCAGATTTGGAAGCTCTTCCTCCATCACCTTTGAAAGAATGGCAAAGTTTTGAGCCTTTGTCTTCTGGTGGCACTGATTTGAGGCCTGCTTGGTATAAAAAGCCATGTCTCTATCATATTTTCTTCAATATAGAATGTCTAGAGTCACCTTGAGGAGAAGGAGGAAGTCTGAGAACTTTTTTAGGAATGGTACTAGATCTGAATCTTGATTCTGATGTGCTTTTTTTGTGGCATGGGGGGGGGGACTCTCCTTTCAGGAGTAGAGGTAGGACTTGAGTCCTTTTTCGCATACTTGGAATGTGTGGGCCTAGTTTAGTTAGAAGGGATATATTTTAAGGTATTAAGTTTGGAAAGGGAATATTTGATATCCCCTTCAGGTATGGGTCATATCTCAATATATTTATGGTAGAATAGAAAAGTCTAGGGGTTTTCTTTTGCTAAGGGGAATGTCTCAGGCACTCTTCATGAGACAAGGTAGGAATAAAGTCACCATGTGCACAAATGGACAGTCCAAGAAACTCTGTTGAAAAGGAAGTTCCCTTATTCTCTTGGGTAGATGGCATAGGTTCTTGAGGCCCTTGGGCTGATTGAGAACTCTCCAGAGTTTCCTGGAGAAATGTTAGTGTTCCCAGAATACTTAGGTAATATACCAAAGGTCCAGTGTATCTTCAACAGATTAAAAATGCCCCAGATCCCCTGGCACAGATGACAAAGATTCTAGAGTCCTTGGCATATATTATGAAGATTTATAAATGGCTTGGGTAGAAGGCAGAGGTTCTATTGCCTCTGGACTCGGTGGCAAAGGAGGTGAAGATATGAGAGAATCTTGGGCAGGTGATGAAAGTTCTATAATCTCTTGGGTAACATGATATTTCTAGAGTGCTTTGTGTGCATGGCTTTGAGTACCGTCCCATTGTTTCTTGGATAGAGGATGAATTTCCCTCATACCCATCCTGAGGTGTTGACTGTACTAGAGTCATTTGTGCAGGTGCAGATATTTTCTGCCCTACTTAATGTGGTAGGGAATATTACAGAGTACCAAGATAAGGTAGGTCCTAGAGAATCATGAGAAGATGGAAAATTTTCTGAGAAATTTGGGGAGTTATTGAAGATCCTAGAGAATTCTGTGAAGGTGCGGAGAGTCTCAAATTGTTTTGGGATGATATGGAAAGGACTCCAGCATTTTTAGAGGCCAAAATTAAATGTCCTGGAGTCCCTGATACAGATAGCAAATTTGTGACAGACTCTGAGGTAGACAGAACAGATTTGAAATTCCATTGGTCAGATAGCAATAATTTTAATTTGCTCTGGGAAAATTGAGAAGATGAGTTCCCAGGCAAGAAGACCTGAAACCTCTGTCATCTTGGGCACATGAGAAAGGTTCTATACTCCCCATGGGATCTGGTGAAAGTTTCACAGTCTCCTGTGCATATAGATAGTCATGTTCCTAAAATGCCATGGGCAGACAGGATAGGCCTCAGAGACAGAGACAGGTTGGGACACTTCAAAATCCCTTTGGACAGATGGACAGATTGTAAACTCACTGGAGTAGATGGTGAAGTTTTTAAATCTCCTGGTGAAGCATTGGATATTCCTGGCTTGCAATATGTACAGATGGAATCTTCCAGATTGCCTTAGGAAGACAGCCAATGTACTCCAGCTTCTTAGACAGAAAATGAAGATCCAAAACTCACTTGAATAGATGATACAGATTCTCGAGTCCCTTGTCCCGATACAGAAATTATCATAGGACCTTTGAAAGAAGGCATAAATCCTGAGGTGTCTGAAGCAGGTGGATCTGTTTGTTGAAACCTTTGTGTAGACTTCAAAAATGGTCCCTGGCAAGAAGCAGAAGGTTCTAGAGTATCTTATACAGGTTTAGAGAGATCATAAGTCCTTTCAACAAAAAGGGAAGGATTCACAAGCTTTGGGGAGAAAGTATAGGAATAACTTGGGCAGATATTGAAAATTGCAAAGATGTGTCATCAGATACCATGTGTCATTGGATACCTAGTGCAGATAATGAATATCCTGAGAAATCCCCAGGAAATGGCAAATGTTCTAGAGATCCTTGTGCATTTATTTAAATTCTCAGAGACCCTTGGGCAGACTTCAAAGTTCCTGCCATCTTTTGAGCATGGTGGGTATATCCCTGAAACACTGGAGTAGATGGTAAATATGCTAATGTGCTCTGTATAGAATTTCGGTGTTCCTGTACCTTGTTTATGTAGTGAAGGACATGAAAGCCCTTGGACAGATGTAGAACATCCTAGAGTCCTTTGTGTAGATGTGGACATTCCTAAAGTCCCTTGTGTACATAGGCAAGGACCCACAGCTCCTTAAGCAGAATGAGAAAATGCTTGACTCCATTGTTCTTAGGAGGAAAGTCCTAGAGGACAAAGAGCTTCTTCAGAATTTTGTGATGTATGCATCATTGCCTGCCTGGGCTGAGATGGAAAGTTATAGAAGCCTCTGGGCTTATTGCAAAGGTTCTAGATACCCTTGGTCAGATGGGAATGTTTCTGCACCACCTTGAGTAGAAGATGAATGTTTATCAAGTTCTAGGGATGGAAAAGCTCCTATAGCTGCTAAATCAGATTAAGAAAATTCCATATCCTCCCTCACAGATGGCAAATGTCCCAAGATGTGTTTATATTGTCCCAAAATCCATGTGGAATATGCTGAAATTTCTAGATTCCTTTAGTTGGAGAACTAAGAACTTTGCACAGGCAATGTTCCCTCCCTGTCCATGGTAAGTTCCTTTGGTTTTTATGAAGATAACAAATGACCTTGAAAACCTGGAATAGATAGATGAGGCTCCTGAGTACCTAGTGCAGATGGAAAAGGTCCTACATTTGCAGGGGAAGACAAAAAGGATTCTTGAGATTTCTGGCTAGGTAGTAAATGTCCAGTGTCTCTTGGGGAAGATTGTGAACATTGTGTAACATGTTGGACATATGGAGAAAATCTCATTGCTGCCTGGCATGAAGTTGTATGTTTAAAAGTCTTTTGAAGAGATGAAACATTTTTTTATCATCCCTTGTTCAGACGTGAACAGTTTTAGAGACCCTTGAGCAGACTGGCAATGTCTAAAAGCCTTATAGGAAGATGACTAACATCCTAGAGTTCCTTGTACAGATAAGGAAATTGCCAGAGGCTTCTAATCAGATAGCAAAAAGATCCTAAGAGTAACTGAGGATTTGGGGTATACCTCAGAGGTCCTGGATTTGTGGCCAAGTTTCTGGCACTCAGTTTTGAAGATGTGAACTGTCCCAGTATGGCTTATGCAGACATGAAATGCACCCTCGTTACCTGAGTAGATAAGAGTTTCTTGTTTAGATTTGGACATTTTCACAGTCCTTTCTGCAGATCAGGTAGGTCTGACAACCCCTTATTCAGATTGAGAAGATGATGGAATTATTTGTGGTGATGTAGAAAGTTCTAGAAGCCCTGCAGCAGATCAGAAAGTGCCTGAAGTCCCTCAGGTAAATGGGGAATTTTCATGTTTCTTTTTTTTTCATTTCTTTTTTATTATTATTATTAGATATTTTCTTTATTTACATGTAAATTTTCCCTTTCCCAGGTTCCCCTCCAAAAAACAAACAAACAAAAACAACAAGAACAAACCCCTTTTGCCTCCCTCCTCCCCATGCCTGCCGCCCCACCTTCTCCCACTTATTGGCCCTGGC
>JADRCD010032485.1:0-15322 GCA_019843815.1 Montemys delectorum
TTTATATCAAACAACTTTTATAATACTTATTTGTATTGTTATAATATTTTATAAATTTTAAGGAATATGACAAAAATGATATTGTGTGTATTGAAGGGGGGTCTCTGGGAGGAGAGGGGGTACAAAAGGGAAACAAGAATGTGATTTAATTCTATTTACTTAAAATATGTTTTTAAATGTTAATAAATTCAGATAAAATGAAAAAAAAAAGAACAAAGGAGGATTACAAAAAATAGTCTCAGGGTGGAAGCACATAGGTTATCTGGGTATCAGCCTATCTGTTTTATAGAGGTTGGTAGTGGGTTAGTAGTAGTCAAGTTAGGTCTGTTAGACCTGCTGAACGCCAACCAGTATAGCTTGAATGCACAGTGTAAATTGGCATTTATAATGTACTTTATTCTTTACAAAAGGCCCATTAACCATGAATAACATGCTTAAAAGAATCTTGCCAGAAGGTAGCTGGTATTCAGACTGCCCAGAGAAAATCACTGTGTTCACTTGAGATTTCACTGTGAAGCCTTTCCCCCCCAGAAGAGTTACCTCTTCCTCAACAATCTATGCTTTCTCTCTCATCCAGACATGGGAAACATCTTGGATGTTCCTTGATTTTTAGCACTTTTCAGGGAGGGTTCGCTAAATCTTTTGCCCTTTCTGTGAATTCATTCTTTCTAGAATGTTTCATATGCAGTGGGTCTAGCCCAGTGAAGTGAATGAAAGATACTTTTGGGGGGGGGGCATGTGTCCCAACTTAATTTTGCTCAGATAAATCTTTCATTGATGGGCTTTAGAAAAATTTGTTGTTGTTACATAAATGGTCAGGTCAAGAAATACATTGATGTAGTTATACTTAATCGAGTAAGTTTGGTATGTCTAAGATACCCCACTGCCTCTAAAGCCCTGACTTGGTTCTTTTCTGTGAACATAGCTCCTCCTACTAGGTCAGTGGGACTGTATGAAGAGGAGAGGTTAGAGCCCAGAGGAAAACAAAAGACTTAACATGGATAGGACCTCAACTGGGCTGAGAAGAATAATGGCACTTTCGGTGGGTAGCTGCTCAGACCCTTGCTTCTTTGTGACGTTCAGGAGTTGCTGTCTCTTTCAAAGGTGTCTTTCATTCCACCACATACTCCTCTTGTTGCTCTATCCATCCCTAGCTTCCTTCCCCTGTCATGGCTTTTTTTTCTTTAACCATATTCTTCCTGTTCTTGGTAGAGTACTTCATTGCTCTAACCTTATGCTTCTGGAAGCACACTTTTGTCATTTTGCAGGCCACAAATCTTCAGCGATAGACCTCTTACAACACTCTGGTTAAGCACATAACATATGTTTATTGGACTGCAACATCTGGAGGGCAAGTCCCATCTTTGTAGGTCTTGAAATAGCCAGCATCTCATTTTCTAAGTGGTAGGAGCTACATATTATTATTTATTTTTAAAATTTAGCTTCATTCCCCAAATTTGGCTCATCGTCCAGATTTTCCATTTTCTGTTCATGACACTAGAGTTTTCTTTTCAAGGCCATATTTGGTTGGCAAGTTTTGCTTTGTCTTGATAATGTATTTGTAGCCATACCGTTCTCCCTACCCTCATCAAACTGAAGGATTCAGTGCACAGTGTGTTCTAAGTATTCAATAGAGGCTAGAAATACAAATAATCAGATCCAAGCTCTTGTTCTTAGAATAATAGGTGGGGGTGGGCAGAGATAGGGAAAGAGGGAAAGACACCAAGACTGACCTATTCTGGCATTTTAATGACTGATTTCTCTATGCACTATCATAGGCATGGGCAAGCTATAGTCAGTCATTTCCCATAGGCTACTTACTTAGCTTTAGTAAGAAACTTAGAAAACAGATGCTGGGTTTCTTTTGTCTGAAGGAGTATTTCCTTCCCTGTGTTTTAGCATTTCTGAAATCCAGAAGAATCCAAATCCTGGCATGTATGTTTTATGGAGTTTTCAATTCTTCCTTCAAGAGTTGTTAAATTAATTGTGCTTATAACTAGTAGGACCTCATAACTGGGGAGCTGTACTATATATCCAAACAAGTATTACAGTGAAAGTATGTATAAATAATGCACTGTCAAATATGATAGTTATAGCCATATATGGCTGTGTAATATAACTTAACTAGACATTAAGTTTAAGCTTAAATTAAAGTTAAAAGATTTAGTTCCTCAGCTTCACAAGGCACACTTCATGTTGCCAAAGATTTGACTAGTGGTATTGGACAATATAGACAGTGAAGCAGTTCCATTGTTATATATTGTCCTTTTAGAGCAGTGGTTCTTACCCTTCCTAATGCAGTGACCCCCAACCACAAAATTATTTTCTTTTTAAAAATTTTTTATATTTAAGTTTTATTTATGTATTTTAGGTGTATGGGTGTTCTATTTGCATGTATACCTACATGACAGAAGAGGCATCAGATAGAAGAAGCTATCAGATCTCATTACAGATGGTTGTGAGCCACTATATGGCTGCTGGGAAATGAACTCAGGACCTCTAGAAGAGCAGCCACAGAGCTATCTCTCCAGCCCCATAAAATTATTTTCATTGCTACTTTATAACTGTGATTGCTACTGTTATAAATCATAATATAAATATCTAATATTTAGGATATCTGTTATGTAACCCCTGTGAAAATGTCATTTGACCCACAAAAGGAGTTTCAACCCACAAGATGAAAACTATGGTTTTAAATAGTGGTTTAGAATGTGGTTCTACAGTTGTACCTGGAGGGTTAGAAAAAGCATTAGTTCTTTGCTCCCTGGTGTTATTACTACATGCATTTCTTCCTTTAAGCATATAAGGGGCTTATCTTTGGTTTTACCAGTGCATGTAACAGTGTGTAGGTACCAAGGGTGGGGAAAAATGATGGAGCAGAAATGAGCTCAGATGGAAGTGTGGAAATCTCATTTCATAGCTTAGCCAAATTTTATCCAATGTATAACCGGGTGCCTTTCCCCTTTTTGTTTCTTTTTTATAGTTTTTTTTTTTTGAAATTACAATATATCAGTCAAGGTCCACTTCCTTCCCTTTCCCCCTTCTATCCTCTGCCATGTATCTACCTCTCTTTGTTCTCAATTCATGGATTTTTTTTCTATAATTTTACAAACAAACACAGGATTTGTGCAGTCTGTATAATGTTACTTGTGCTTTTTTCCAATTTGTTTTGGAGCAGGTCTCTGTATTACAAAGTCTGCAATCCCTTTGCCTCAGCTTTCTGAGTGTTGATATTGCCAGTGTGTGCCAGAGGTTATTTTTTTAACAACAAATTTTATTGCATTGAATATTTAAGGATTTTTGCATAGGTTCTTATCATGTATGGAGTGTGGTTCAAGGAAGCTTTTTATGTTAGAAGGCTGTGGTTTAATGGGATGTATACCACAGTGAAAATTTCCAAATTCGATATTTGTAGTACTATTTATATTTTCTCAGAGAAGATATAGTTGGGATTGATATATGGAAATAATTACATAAACTATTAATTCTCATGGATTTATTTTTGTTTTTGGTGAGTCTGGTTTGCAGTGACTTGAGGCAAAGTGTTCCTAAATCTTTTTCTTGTCCATATTTTATTACATGAAAGCACTCTATATATCTTCCCACTAATGATCATTTAGGTAGTTTCACTCATTTGGCTAGCAAAAGGTGAGCAGATTCTTTCATTTCTCCATGTTACATGCCCTAGGAAAGTTACTAAGCTATAGCACAAGGATGTAATGCCCAACAGTTTTCTAAGGTAGCTGGAGTAATTCATGTTGCTTTCTTTTTGATTCTAAGAGATTAAGGTTTAGTCATGTATGGATTTTTATATCTATTTATTTCCCCACATGTCTCAGGCCTGTGAAATCACAAATAAACCTAAAAATAGTACAGATCTATACTGTTGTCCAAATTACCTTTAAACAGTACAGGCACCAAGGACATTCTTTTTTCTATTGTCGATTGACTAATTTTTGAACCACATGCTCTTGTTCTTCCTCTCTTTGTAATTCAATTGCATTGAATGGTGGATTTCTCTTTCTTTCTGTGATGGGAGGGAGTGATGCAATGTACTTTGCTTAACATTGGTATGACTGATAAGTGTTTGGGAACTTATAATGTGAAGTATATAAGAAAGCAAAGAACAAAAGTATTCTGAATTTTTTAAAAATTAATTTTGTGGTCTTAGGATCAAATCCAGAGCTTTACATATGCTAGGTAAGGGCTCCACCACTGAAATATTTCTTCAGCCTATTCTGTAAGTTTCATTCAGTCAAGTTCAGCATAGTATATTGGTAAGCTTCAAGCTGAATTCTTGGTATTTGTAAGGTTCTGTCTTAGGCATTTCCACATCTAAAGATTGATAAGAACAAGTCTCCTAACCTCATAATCTCATCTAATGAGGATAGAGGACACATAATGCTTAGAGGAACAGCAATCATTGTGACTATAATTACAAGTAAGGTGCCCTGTGGCTTCTGTATCATATCCGATTTGAGTTGTAGAGAGGACATGGTACCCTGTAAGGATTCAAAGATGAGTGATAGTCTGTGAAGTCAAATTTGAGAGGATATTTGTTAAGGCTGTGTTCCATGAGAGTTGAAGGGAAGTGCTTGATGGAGTCGTGAAACAAGAAAGTATGGTCTATACCAAATTCTTCTTCAGTGTGTACTCTTAGATCAGAAGTATCAGCAACTTCCTGCAGACTTATTAGAAAGGCAGATTCTTGGTACCCACAGCCAACCAAAACCAAAACCAAACCAAATCAAACCCAAAACAAAACAAAACAAAAACCAGAATCTGGGTTTTAACAACTCCTTTAGTTAATTGTGATACACTAAAATTTGAGAACCGTTACCATTGGTCTATACTTACCTGGTCAGAGACTAATAAACTGCTTTTGGTTGGAGAGTAAAGATTGATGAAGGAAGAAATAAACAAAGAGGGAAAAGTCGAAGTGGGGATTCAGAGTGTTAGGATTTGAGTATATAGGTATCAGCAAAGGAAAGGAGAGTCCAGGAGATACTTTAGGAACAGTAAGCTGAGACTTTTCTAAATAGAGTCATAACTAAAGGCTATTAAACTGCACATGGCAGTGGCACATGCTGAGGTAGCTGAGGCAGGGTGACTGAGACAAATAAAATTGTCTCCCAAACCAAACCAACCAATGAAATAAGCAGAACCCCTGAGGGATACTGGATGCAGTGAAGGTAAATTAGGGCACAGGCTATTTGGGACTTCTAAGGAGACTACTGCAAAGTAGCAGCAAAGCTGGGATGGGCCAGCCTTGACACTACTTGCTCAGTGGCAGGGAAAAAAAGGCAACTGAGAATCTTAGAAGTAGCTGAAGCCTTGGACCTGGGTGTTGAGATAGAACTGTGGGACTTGCAGAAGCCACCCAGGCATAGGGCAGATGTCACATGGTTCACAAAGTGGGCTATGGAGGAAAAAATGTTTTCTATAAGTAAAGATACCTCCCTACCTCCATGCCACAACCTTAGTGTAGTAAATTTAAGGACTTGAAAAAAGGTTAAGAGAGAAGCAGAATTGCCTTAAATCCTACTTTACTGAGATAAGCAAAGCACGTTCTGTTTAAATATTTATGAGTTCACATTTGTTTATTTAAATTCAGTCGGTATGCATGGAATTATACAGTTCTACAACTAAGATTTCTTAGACAAGTGATCTTAAACACATGTCACTGTTCCACACGTGAGTGTATACCCAGGTCAATGTGTGTTTGAAAATTGGTGGATTTTATGTTTGAGAGACAGAATGTTTATACAAGCAGCTAATTGGTAAAGATTGCAATTTCATTTGGCATGATTACAAAAACGTCCTGTCTGCATCTATTTTACACAAAATCTGGAGCAAGACAGTCTGAGATGCATGGTGTGCTAGCTATTGGGCTGGGGAAAAAAACTCCCAACTGTAAAGAAGGAAGAGACAAAACATTTATGTCTTTTATTAAAATTTCAAGGTTATTCTTCTGTTTTATAAGAACCAATTGAAGCAGATGTGGTCGGTACACCTATAATCCCAGCACTAGGGAGGCAGAGGTGGAGATGTCCACAAATTTGAGGGCATTCTGGTCTGTATAGTGAGTGTCAAACCAGCCAAGGTTTCATAGAGAAACTGTTTTCTTTTCTCTTTTTTCTTTTGTCTTGTCTTCTCTTTTCTGCCCTTCTTTTCGTCCCTCCCTCCCTCCCTCCCTCCCTCCCTCCCTTCCTCCCTTCCTTCCTTCCTTCCTTTCTTCCTTCCATCCTTCCTTCCTGTGTTATGGGTTATTTTTTGTTGTTTTGGTTTTTGGAGATACGGTTTCTGTGTAGCCCTGGCTGTCTTGCAGCTCACTATGTAGACCAGGTTAGCCTCAAACTCAGAGATCCACCTGCCTTTACTTCCCCAGTGTTCTGATTAAAGGTGTGTGCCACCAAACCAGGCAGAGAAACCCTTTCTTAAAGGAAGATGGAAAAAACAAAACAAACAAAAACCCCATTAATGCTGGGCATAATACTATCTGCCAAGTTTTAAAACTCTGCATTTAAATAGGCAGTTGCTAGTAGGAATTATTTTTTGTAAAAAAGAAAAAAAAAACCAAGCAAAATGTGGAATAGTTTGCACATTTCTTAAGTTTTGTGAGATTTTTGTTCATTGATAGAATATAGTACCTTCTGTAACAAGGTTCCCCACCCCTTTAAGATACATGGCCGCTCGAGCCTCTGTCTGTCCCTTCTTTTGAAACAATCTTCTCTCCTCAGCCTCCCAAGTGCTAGTATTGGTTACAGGCCTATACTCGTTTGTGGTCATTCTTCCATATCAGTAAATACATATTAATGCTTGTCTGTTTTTTGAGACAAGATATCACTCTGTAGCCCAGTCTGGCCTTGGTATTGACCAACTGTAATGATCCTCCTGTCTCTGCCTCAAGTGGTGAGATTACAGATGGAAGCCACCTTGTCTGGCTTAGTCATGAGAATGCATTTATTTCTATGACATTAATCAACCTCATATTAACTGGTAATAGGTTAGTTTATGTTGTTGATTTTATAAACAACATTGTACTATCAATCTTTGGCCATTTGTCAGATAATCTTCTAAGGTTAAATCTCTAAAAGTCCAAAAAAAAATAGGATTTTATTCAAGGGAGATGAAGCACACCTATAATTCCAGGCATAGGCAGGTATAGCTCTGAGTTCAAGGCCAGCCTGGTGTACAGACTGAGTTTTAGGACATCCAGGGCTACACAGAAACCCTGTTTTGAAAAATAAACAAAAATATCATTTTTAAATTTAAAAAAATGTATGTGTATGGGCATTTTGCCTGCATGTGTGTCTACACCACAAGTGTGTTTGGTACTTGGGGAGGCCAGAAAAGGGCATCAGATCTCCTGGAACTAGAGTTAACAAGCAGTTGTGAGCTATCATGTGGATGCTGGGATTTGAACCCAGGTCCTCTAAAAGAGCAGCCAGTGCTCTTAACTGCTGAGCCATCTCTCTAGCCCAGTGGAAGTACATGTTTTAAAAAGAAGATATACAGTTAAAATGGTTAATACCTGTTGCTGGGTTATTCTTCTGAATTTTTTATATTTTTACCTACTGTGAGTGTGACCTCACATTTTCTGGCACCTACAAGGGTACTAGATAGTCTTCATTTAACTTTAATCATTACGTTTGATAAGTTAAGCATGATTTCTTTGAAAACTTATTTAGACAAGCATGGTAGCACACACTTTTAATCCTAAGACTGAGAGTGAGTGGGACTGTGGGAGCAGAGGCAGGCAGATCTTTGTGAGTTTAAGGCTAGCTTAGTCTTCATACTAAATTGTAGGACAATCATAATAAATAGTAAGTAGTAAAGTAAAAGAGTAAATAGTAAATTGACAAGCTACATAGTAAAAGCCTGTCTTAAAAATTACATAATATTAATGCTATTGTGGGTGAGTGTGCAGATATGCCACAGTGCCTGTGTGTTATAGAGTACATGTGAAGGACAGAGGAACATTTTGGGGGAGCCAGTTATGTCTTTCAACTCAATGTTCTAGGGATTGGGTTCAGGTCATGTGTCAGACTTTCGTTATAAGCATTTTAGCAGCTGTACCATCTTGTCTACCCAGGTTAAACATGCCTTCTCATTTGTATCTTGTTTATTTTTCTTTTTCTGAGACAGAGTTTCATGTAATCTGAGTGGGCTTTGAACCAAAGTCTGGATTCTTGTACTTTTGTCTTCTAAGTTCTTGGGTTATACCTTGTTGATCTTGTATTTAAGTGACTACTGGTGAGATTAGATAAAAGAAAACCATTTGTTTTTTAAGATAGGCCTGTTCGTATACCTGTTCTTTACCGGTTTTCTTTTGGATTGTTTAAATCATACTGATTTGTAAGGTGCTAACATATTAAGGATATTCAGTCTGTCTCTTATTTCATAAATCATTTCTTGACTTTTTAAATTTCTTTATAGTGATATATGAAGAGTAGAAAACATCAAGCTATGTGAGACATCAATGAGTTATCACAAAGCCAATACTAATGTCACTTTACCCATCTGAGACATAAACATTTGGCAAACTTCCCAAATCAGTGGATATGATTTTGAATGACCATTGATGGCAGAGATCGCAGTAGATTCAGGTGGCATGAGTACATTTTATAGAGAAAATTTAAAATCAATATAATTATTGAATAACAGTTGGTATTCTTTTTATTATCATCATCACCATATGGAGGGCCATTAAAAATATCATCATCCATAATATCTACTTTCTTTGTGGGTTGCAAATTCACTTTTTTGATAAACAAATGTTCATAATTAATGTCATTCAGTTTATCTGTCTTTTGTGATTGTTGCTCTGTGTATTATAATGAGTTATTCTTCTGAATTATCTTTAAGAACTGCTTTTTCATTTACATTCTGAAAATTAATATTAATGCTTTGCACGAAGTGGAGGTCGTTTAATTTCACTTTCCCTTATGGACATCCAAATGCTAGTATCATTTATTGGAAAGATGTGCTCTGCAGTGCCAGCATCCATCTCATATGGGATCTATTTCTGGCCTTTCCTTTCTGTTCTCTCATCTGCTTGTCTCCATGACTGAGCTTCATAATACATCTTGATAATCTAGGGAGAAAAGTCTTTTTGTTCTTCTACAAGGGTGTCTTGCTTGCCATGACAATTTGCTCCCTGTATACATTTTCAAATTAACCTGTAAATCTCCATAACAAATTGTTACTATTGATTGGAATTATATTGGGTCTGTAGGTCTACTTAAGAATCTTAAAAATGATAAGCTTTAGTATGGAAAATCCTTTAATTTTTAAAACTATTGTTTTCGTTTTATTTACCTTTACTTAATTTTAAAATTTGTTTAGTTTGCAAAAAAATGTATGGGTGTTTTGCTTGCACGTATGTCTGTGTACCACTTGTGTGCTTCATATCCATAGCTGCCAGAACAAGGAGTCAGAGCCCCTTGGACTGGAGTTACAGAAAGTTGTAAGCCACCATGTGGGTTCTGGGAATAGAACTTCTGGAAGAACAGCCAATGTTCTTAATCACTGAATCATTTCCCTAACTCCTTGTTTATTGTGTATGTGTGATGGTACACCTGTGCTCAAAGGGCAACTTGTAGGAGTCCTTTCCTTTTTCCACGTAGGTCCCAGGGATCAAATTCAGGTTTTTTCCCCTTGATAGCAAGATGGCTGAGCCATCTCTGCCCCTAAATTTTATTTAAGACCGAGCCTTACTGTGCATTCCTGACTGGACCGGTATTTGATATGCAGCCTCGTCTAGCTTCAAGCTCATAATTGTCCTTGTGCTTTAGGTTAGATTACAGGCATGTACCACTATAAGTGGTATGTTTGGTCTTTTAAAAAATTAATTGATTTTTTTCTTTGACAGTTTAATGCATATATATGATGAATTTTAGTCTTTTTCACATGTAGCTCAGGCTGCCCTTGAACTTTTTATGTGGCTAAGAATGATTTTGAATTTCTAATTAGCCTGCCTTCCCTTCCAGAATTCTTAGATTGCAAATATGTATTACTTTGTTTACTTAAAATTGTATTGTTTAATGTTGTCACTGGCTTATAGAAATTAATACTAACTTATGTGTCCCTTATGTTGGTAACATTCATTTTCCCCTAATTTGTAAGCTAGGTTTATTTTAGTTTGTTTATCTGCATAATTTGTCAGTAATGATAGTTTTTTTTCTCCATAGTTTGTATCTTTTATTTTCCTTTCAGGCATTATTATAGAGGAAGGAAAATGTCTTTCTTATAATAAAAATGTACTCACTTCATATCGTTTTCCTCTGCAAAGCAGACATTAAATAAATGAAGGTAAGAAAAATGTCAGTAATATTATGCCAACCCCACCCCCAAAAGGCATCATGCTGTGGCTGCCACTCTCCTAGGACTGTTGTGATATTTTAACAGATCTAAGCATCAGAGAATGGTGTAGACTCCCAGATTAGCTGAGCCAGCCTGGGCTAAACCTCCCTGGATCTTGCTCAGTAGTCTCATGGTGAGCTGAATGACCAGAGGACACTGTTATCTCCTGAGATCACTGGTATTGATTTTGTTTTATTTTTATGAGTTAAGGTGTTGGCTGTGCCTATATAACTAATCCTGGCCTGCAACTTGCCCAGGTTGGCATTGAACATGTGATCCTTTTGCTGAATTCAGCCTCTGGAGTGCTGGGATTATAGGCCTCTGCCACCATGCTCAGCTATGTAGTGTTTTCTTCATTCTATGCACAGCCTTTTGCTTATCTACATTACCTAGCATTATTAGAAACTTAAGTTGTTTCTGAATGAGAAACTAAAACTGTATTCTATTTTCATTTCTGAATTATTTCTTATTATAAACCCAATTCTGTTGGGACCTCAATGATTATGAGACTCAGTTAAAACTCATAATGCCACCAATGTTAATAATAATGCCACAAATATTCCTAAAGGCTGTTTAAACAAATCACTTAAAATATTTTTAATGCTTGAAATTTCATTTTGAGAGCACTCTGAAGGTAAAGGAGTTAGAGATAAAGGCTTGCTAGTAGTTACAAAACTTCCTCCAAATAATTGAGTCACTAGTGAAGTCACAGGGCATCCCTGGTGAATTCTTTCTTAGTCATTATTCTTAATATCCTCCCACAGGAGGTATCCCAGGGAGGTTTCCACATTTGCAGGAGACATTGCCTTGCTCTTGTGATGCTGAGTGGTGCCAACAGAGATAAGACTTTTAGGAACTCTAGAAACTGCATGGGGAGAGAAGTAGCATATGTGTGTCAGTGTGGGCAATATCAGGGACTGTTTGCTGAGGAAAATTCCAAGTTGGCTAGTAATTTGTTTAGTTACAGCTGAAAGATCAAATATTGCTATAGGTTGTCCTCTGACAATGTCATAGTAATGACAAAAGTAAGCAAAAGAATTCTGTTGGCCATTGTGGCCTGCCAAAGTCAAGTCAATGGAGCATGCTGTGGTATACCATAACTGTAAACCTACAGTTGGAAGGCTGAAGTAGGAGAATTACTATGAGTTCCACACATGCTTGGGCTATACAGTGAGTTATAGACCAGCCAGGGGTTACAGAGGGAGACCCTATCTAAAAAGGTCAAGGTAGAGAAAAATCAGTGGCTGTTAGACAGCCTCAAGAACTAGATGGGAACTGAAGAGATTATTGCTGCAGGGTCACCTCCTGGAGAGAGCTCCTGGTCGTCATGCTTTTGGCCTGTCAGCAAAAACATAATGGAGGTGGGTAGCACAACTCATGAGACTGATGAGGTACTACTGCACTAAAATAGTGCTTATGTGACAGTTTTATTTTTGGGTCATATGGTGCTTTTGATGAATAAGGGTTTCATTCATTGGCTATTTGGGGGTTATGAGAGTGGGCAAGCCAAAACTAACCATAGTTTTATGGAAAGACAATAATATTTTTCCCTTGTGTTTTTTGTTTTTCCCAGCCTCTTTCACATGGTAGGTGTTTGATGACTGTCAGTGGTATATGTGGATCATCATTAAGACTTCAAAAGACTTCTGGAGACTCTTAAATGTTACTCAAATGAGCTCAGTTTTTTTGTTTTTTGTTTTTTAAAGAGGGTTCATCTTTGACCAAACTAGCTGATTAAGTAATTTCATTCCTCTAGATTAAAACATTTTAATAACAAGTTTAGTGGAAAATCTTATTCTAATTTTAGAAAATTATGTATTTGAATTCAATTTGCAGATTTCAAGTTTGAAGAAAAAAATAGTGATGGCTGTAATTATAATCAGCAGATGAATTGGTTATGAGACCTATTTAAGTATAAAATATGACCTTAAATTAATTAATTCAGAATGTTCTGGATGCTCTTCAGACTGTTCCGATGTTTTAACTAGAAATTTCCTTTACAGGAATTATACATCGAATCTATGCTATAGTAAAGTAAGGATTCTAAAGGAAGCTATGTGGAGTAAATAGTTTTTTTGTTTTCCCAGCAGTGTCTTCCTGGATCATTTTTATGGGTTGTGTGTGCCTTTCTTGAGTTTTGAATTTATACAGTGAGTAAATGATTTTTCCCCTGTCCTAAACATACATTTTCTACTGTCCTACAGGGAAGGATCTAGAAGTAGAATTTCAGAAAGCACAGCTGCCTCTATAGTTTAAACATACTTCTATAAAATAGCACCATCTTTTAAAAATGGTTTCTTCTTAGCTTCTCTATATGGCATAATTTCAATTTTCATAGGACAATTTCTTTTAAATAAAACATGAAAATAATCCTTCTGTTTATTTATTAGCATGACTAGCTTCCAATCTTCTTCTCTCCTACCCTGAACACATATCTTGGTCTTTATAGGGAGGGATTTTAATGTATTATAAGTTTTTCAATTACAAGTAGTAAGTATGTCAGAGATTAGTATCTGAATCTGGTACTTAATAATTGTTCTTAGTCATGATAGAATATCTTTTCAATTCTGAATTTTTTTTTATGTTCTTGAATGTGATAGTCTAACTATAGTATTCATAGTGTCACAATTATGGAAGAAATAGTTGATAATTTAATGTTTATGAAAAATGTATTAGGCAGTTATGATTGTTAAATTCCAAATAGAAGGGACTGCAGAGAGCATTGTTGAGAGCATTTGCTGTTCTCATTCATAACTAGAGAATTCATAACTCATGAACTAGGTTCATAACTCTGGCTACCGGGAATCCAATGGCTTCTTTTGACCTTGGGCACCAGCATACATGTGGGTATATATATATACACACAGGCAAAACATTCATACACATAAAATAAAATAAGTAAATCTAAAAGAATCCAAATAGATCTTGAGGAATTTTTAGAAAAGTTGAGTTAAGAAAAGTTAAGGCTGTGGAAGGAGCTCAGTTGATAAAGCACTTGCCATAGAAACATAGAGATGGGAGTTTGGATCCTGAGAACCTGTGTAAAGAGTGAGGCAGATGTGGCAGCCACCCATAATTCCAGCATTCAGAAGGCAGAGACTTGGTCCCTGGGGCAAGGTGGCTAGGTAAACTAACTCTTACTGTCCAGCTCTGAGTTCAGTGAGAAACCTTGTCTTAAATAGTTATCAAACAAGACATTTGAGGTCAGCTTTAATCCTCTACAGATGTTTTCTCACACATACACCTGCACATATGTTTACATCCACACACATTTGGCTGTGCATAACACACACATACAAGCACACACACACGCACCCACCACACCACACCACACCACACCACACCACAGCACACCACACCACACCATAGAAAATAAGTGAACCAGACATTTCAATGTCTAGTTCAGATTTTGGTCCTTCAGTCCATACTCATTTCTTTTAGAGAGAGAAGATATTTCTTATGGCTTCATGTTTTGCTGATCTTCCTGCTTCAGCCTTCTGAGGACTTCTGCATTTTTTATAATTTTAGAGTTAGAATTCATAAACTCACTTTAGAGAACACTTATTTATACTTATTAATTTTTAATCCATTTCTTGTAGCAAGTCCTTAAAAGAAAAATTGGTTAAAATATCACTTAAAAACTGAAATGTTAGCACATTATTTTTGTTAGAATAACTTAGATTAAATATGGTTAGATTATATAATAGATATTTTATGTGCGATATATGGAGAAGTAATAAAAGATAATAGAGCAGGCATGGCCTGATGGCTCAGTGGGGAAAGGTGCTTGCTACCAAGCCTGATGACCCGAGTTTGATCCTTGAAACCCAGAAAATGTTTTCTAACCTCCATATGAGTATCTCCTACACAAGTAGATACAAGTAGATACATGGATTTCTGAGTTCGAGGCCAGACTGGTCTACAGAGTGAGTTCCAGGACAACCAGGGCTATACAGAGAAATCCTGTCTCGAAAAACAAAACAAAACAAAAAAGAAGTAAATAGATAAAGTGAAACTGGTTCTTTATGAAAAATTCAGAAAACTCAGCTTAGTAATAGAAAAGGGACTTTCAGTGCTTAAACTCATTCTGTCAGTGTGGCTGGATTACAAATTAATTGCTTACTATTGAGTATATGGAGGTTCAGAGAGGTAAATGGAACGACTGTGAGCATTGTGGGAAAAGGCTATTTATTACTGTAATCTGCCATTATCGTCATCATCACCATCAGTAGGCTAGGTTGGGAATAGATGGAAAACAAATAGTCACTAATAGATCCTCTAATAGCACTGGTAAAGGTTGATAAATGATGGGTTACTCAGAAAACTTTTAGAAACCAAATATGTACAACCACAAAAGTGCTATTGCAATGTGTCTTTTTACAGAGATGTCTGTGGGAGGTATTACCTCTCTGAGTCCACAGCCCACAGCTAAGCATATGCTGTTGGGTGCTTGGCTTCTGTTGGCCAGCTCAAAGGACTCAGTGCAGAGGGGGACAAGAGGGGAAATAAGGAGGATATAGAAGATGCCATGTACCTCTCCATTTGATTTCACTGTGTTTAATGATGAAGGCTTTTCAAGACTGGTTATTTGTCTCTCCATATACATCATATATTTTTGGAAATATTTGAGGAAATAGTTGACAGTTTGATCAACCTTTCCATAAAATGATTCAATACGTTGAGCTTCTTATTTTGAGCATATCTTTTGGTTTCCTCTCATCAATAGATGAAAATGGTTTCCATTTCTGGCTCCAGGGTATAACTCAGTGGCAGTTGAAACACTTGACTAGCACAGACTAGACCATGAATTAAATCCACAGCAACAACCTAAATTTTTTTTTAATGTTCTTATGTTATTTTTTTTTGAGTAAATGTTCATAAGCTATCACCATCACTGGAGAATTTAAAACTCTGTATTTTGGATAGCTTTTCTTTCCTTCCCCCCCCCAAAAAAAAA